>CABFVX010006838.1:0-19269 GCA_902151425.1 Timema shepardi
TAGGTGTCTGGAAAAATTAAAATTTCCTCTGGAAAACCTGGAAAACACAGGGAATTAGGTAATAAGAAAATAGTGGCAACCCTGGATGTGTGCTCAGCTACAAGTAGAGATTAGGTAAGATAGACAGTAGTGTGCATAGGCCTATACATTTACAAAAGGTGATTCACCCAGTGGTGCTGGAACTTTATTTGTGTAGGGGTGTATACAAATTTTTTTTAAAAGGAACTTTCTCCCAATTAAAAGGAGATTCGGGGAATCAACACCATACATTTTGTGAAAATAGAATACCCTTAGAATCCATTTTGAAAGGTCCTTGTCCAGTAATCTTTTGAAAATTATACTCCTTTTCAAGATATTTGGAGTGATCCTCCCTTAGAACATTTTTGAGATTTGGATACCCCTAGAAGCTAATTATAGTTTTTCTTACCTAGAGTATTTTTAATTTAATTTTTCCAGAATATATTTAAAGTGCCCATGGCAAATGTTTAAATGTTTATGCCCAAAAAACTATTTATAGTGGTCCTCGCCTTTAAATTCTCAAATGATGGCAAAATTTAAGAACATTTCCCGGGATTTTTCCCAATTTTACTTGTGGGTGGCCACCCTGAAAATATTACTTGCGGTATATCCCTCACAATTAACTACTACAAATAACACTTATATCAATCACCTCCTGACAAAATTTTACTTTAGCTCTATCCCTCACAATTTATTACAAGTAACACTGTTATATCACGTCCTAACAAAATATTACTTTGGCTATATCCTCACAATTAATTAAAGTAGCACTGTTAAATCACTCATTGACAAAATAATACTTGATATAGGCTAATATATCTGTTGCCAGCAGCAGTGTGTTGTTTTAATCTTAAATAAGTTCAATATACCTATTTAGAGCCAAATCGTCAAAGCCATTTTTTAAATATTTCAAGCTTTCGATAAAGCAATCATCGGTAAACTACCCACAAATGACAATTTATTCAAAAAAACAAGTAAATTTATACAATGCTATTTGTCATGTCAGACATTCCCAAGATACCAATTTGGAAATGAATCATCAAATATATTTTTAAAATATATCAAGTTTTTGAAAAATCACTATTCAACAAATTTTTGACCAAAAACTAATTAACCTATACATTGTTATTTGTGAGATCAATTACTCACTAGGTATGCATTTTAACCAAAATCTTTAGTTCCAGTTCTGAAAAAAAATTGCATTAAAAATCTCTCATTTGTAAACTATCCTTAATTTGAAGGCTAGGGTCAAAATAAAATAAACGTTGAGATATTGTCCCATAACTTCTAGATATAAAGTTTGAAAAAATCAATCAAACCGTATCCGATCTATGGCCAGTGACAGGTTGACAGACAGACATGGAGACAAACAGAATTGTGAAACTAATTTTTTGAGTTTGAGTTTATAAAAAAAGTAAAAATTCATCAATATCTTGAAATCAATTTTTTTTTCAGGATTACAATACTTTATCTTTATATGAGTAAGTAAAAGAGTGGTTACCCTGGTATGTGTTTGGACACTACTCTGCAACAAGAAAACTGCTCACTGAGAGCTGTCTGTCAATTCATGTGTAGCTAACATTGTATCACCACTCTCTTAACACCAACACTTGCTTAGTGAGGAAGTAGTCTTGATACTTCCTAGTTTATAAAATAAACATTTTAATATGACATGGTTTATACTATACTTCCTAATCTAGACATCTACTACATAATGCTTGTTCCATTCTATCTTGGTCCATCAAATTTAGCCTTTCGTTAAACCAGTGGTGTGCCCAGACATTTCCATCAAGGGGGCCACTGGAAATTTACCAAGTTCCCTCCCATATCATCGAATTAATCAAATGTCTCTAAAAGCTATTTGGAGCTGCCCACCCCCAGATAAAAAAAATTGATTCCTCTCTAATTTATTTGGAGTTTTCCTTACATGGATTTATTTTAATTAGATGCTTCTAGAATCTTTAGGTTAGCTTCATAAATATTTTCAATTGTATTTAGAGTACAATGCGTTCTTCTCCCACCAAATAGTTACTTTTTTAATGGTGTGTGTGTGCGCGCGCGCATGCACCTGGCTCATTAAATACAATATTTGGAGCAACATTAGGGGGTACCATGGTGTATCTGGCTCCCCCTGTAGACACACCAATGTAAGTCATAATTTAAATCTGACATGTACCTTCTTCGACATGTAGGCCTACATGTACAGTTTCAATACTAGCTTGCATAGTTTCAGATTTAAAAAAAAGCTAGTAAATTTTTTACTTTAGTCTCTTTGTTAGCCTATATGTGTACTACTTTTAAAAAAAGGAATGAATATCAACACACTAGTTGCAAAATTAATTTGAATAAAAAACTAATAATGAAAAATTAAAATTTTGAATGCAAAAGACAAGGTTTCTAGACAAAAACCTCTATTCTTTATTATTAAAATTCCATCCCACATGGATATATTGAGGGTTGAATCTTGGTTGGGTGTACTCAAGGTGGTTTTCTCTAAATGGTTTCTCACTTTTCTTCAACGCAAATGCGGGTATATTTCCTCTAAATTATGTTTACTCAACCTTACTACACTAATGTAATTAGTTCATGTGAGTTTAGCCCAAATTGTTAGGTACTATGTAGGGCTAAGAAAATAATAACTATCGTTAGTCATTACTAACATGGCAAATGTTGTCTTACCTTTGCGATGCCAATCTCTTGTTTGTATTTTTCTCGGCTCATTGTGGGAATGTCCATTACTTCCATAATTTCTTTAAATTGTGAGTAGCCTGTTCCAATTGGAACACTGCCCCAATAAACAGCGTCATTGAATTATGTATGTGTGCGGGTTGTTTTTAGAAAATGCATTGCTTACCATCACAATTGTAACAAAAATAAACCAGAGTAAATTCAAGCCCATTTCTTATTTCCTTTTCTAATTTATAGTGACCTAACGTATACAATTTTGAGTGTTCACCTAATTTAGTGAGCTGTGTAGAGAGAATCTTGTGCCTTTTCATTATTTTCTATCAAAAGTGGTGGTAAGGTATTCTCATTACTATATTCATATTTAGAAATAGTATTTTCACTAACAAGTGAAGGATGTTCCACATCCAGTAGTAAATCCTCCAATTCATTTTCATCAAAATATATGTCTCTGCCTGCATATCTTTGGAGCGGGAGGTTCCTGCAGTTGGTGTAAAGTCTTCACTTTCTTGGGCGCAAGTCCTAAAAACCATTAAATATATATATTTTACAAAGTTATTTATTTCTTTCAGAACTTCTTACCATCCGTCTAAGCGATTCGCAATAATTTATTATAATAGGGTAAGAGTGAGTAAAGTAGAATAGAGAGGAAATGTACCGTGTTTGTGTGGAGGAAGAGTGGGAAACTGTTACTAAAAGAAGCTTTAGTAGATTACACCAAGCCAGAATTCAAACCTTGACCTCCTGCTCACTAACAAACCAGCAAAACGTGTAATTTACTCAGCATGCATACTGATTAGGGTTTATGATTACTAACCCATAACATATAAATTATATAATAATACAATCAACACCTTAGATTTTGTGTGTATCCAAGGACTATTTTAAACTTTAGGTAGCCAACATACTTAATTACAAAAACTAGCCATAATTTCCGTTTGGAACCAATTTAACTGGCCACATTTCATTTACAAGACTGTACATTTTTTTTACAATTTATTTATCAACATAAAAATATTTGGCACATTTTTGGCACACTTGCAGATTCTTTTTAGAAAATAAACAAAGAAAATACGCCTAAATATACTTACAAACACAAAATACAAATATTAGCTGTAATATTTTCAAACTACAGTTGCGTTTTAAGTGATTAAAATTTGTTTCCCGTGAATTATGATTCTTCTTTCTGGATTCTTCATCTCTTCTTTAAATCTCTGGATCGTTTTCTCCTTTTGCATACTTTACTTGGAAATGAATGAGGCTTAGACATTTTGTTGTTCACAGTAAAATTCACATAAAAGTTGATTAATATCAAGGCCATAGTTGGGAAATTTTATGAACAATATATATGGCTTTATTTATGGTTTAAACAATACCAAAATTAAGGTACAAGTACAAATTAGGGGTCTGTGTTTCCATAAAAAGCACTTCAGAAAGCATCCGGAGGTTTTTAATATTTAGAATTTTTTCTAGCTTTCGGCAGCTATGGTGTTATGTTGCCATAAGAAATACTTCAGATAGCTCCTAAAGGTGTTTAATACTTAGAATTTGTCCTAGCCTGAAATTATTGGCTGGCTACGGCCTTGATTAATATAATTATATTTATACCAGTTAAATGGTAGCCTACACTCAAACTAAAATATAAAACTAAACAATGTCAAAGAATACTGTTAACAATAGACTGTACAGATTTCACACATTATATAGCTAATAAGCAAGAACAGTCCAAAATATCAGAATATTACTCTTTGTATGTTTTTGTACCTCAATACTTTTTTCAGCTGGTTTTGAAAAGTTTGCTAATGATCTTCATCCCCCTCATTTCTCCCCGCCCGCCCGCCGCTGTCAATCAAAACACAAGTGGTCACCCCTACCTGTTTGGTTCTCAACGGTACGGCCCGGTTTGGCTGTATTTATTTCTATGAAAATAATGTAATTTTAGGAAATTTCCTCTCCAGTTTTGAAAATATGATAGTAACGATTGTATGGAAAAACGTCAAATGAACAAGTATTTATTGCTAAATAAGAAGAGTTAAATTTAATTTCAAAATACAAAGTAGTTTTCTATTAGGAAATTTGTTTGTAAAAGAATGAGACAGTCTGCCCCCGATTCAATTTCATTATTTATTATATAAAAATAAATATGTTGGAAAATATGGTACAGACCTTGCCTAAAATATGTTTACCATATAGTATATACTATCCATATATCCATAAAAAAATTAAGGCTTTTGCTTGTATTACTTAATACATGGTGACGAATTAGTATTATCAAGTTAAATTAAGCATTATAACTAATTAAACAAAAAATACATAACAATTTTGCTCTATTATTACTTATTTTAATGTTTTTATTCTATTAAAAAGGCTCACAACCATAAAAATAAGAAAATAAAAAATTATCACTCTTGCACAGCCTTAAGACCAACCCTTCCCTCCTTCCCCTTGCATTCTTTTCCACATTCCTTACATTCAATCAAGCTTTGTGCTGCCTAGACAAGAACTCAGGTAGAGAATCGGTGTCGGCAAGTCTACCCATCCAAAAAGTTATGTTTTTAAAGAATTATGTTGTTAAATTAACATTATGTGGGCTGGAGCCAATGATCTAGGTTTACCGTAGCCGAATGTTCACTAAAACCTGAGTTGACTGTATATATAACACCTGAAAAGGTACAAAGATGCCACAGCTTTTTTTTTTTTTTTCAAACTGCATCTATATGCTTATTACGCTAATGGTCTTAGGGATTATGTAGGATATATTAAGAGGAAGTGTACCCGCATTTGCACGGAGGGGGAGTGAAAAGTCTTTTTGGAAAAAAACCTCAGTACACCAGAACGAGGGTGAACCTAGATCTTCCCGTCATTAGAAACCTAGTCTACTGCGAGAGTGGTGCGTTAGACCGCGCGACCACCAAAGCGGATAACTTTTTTTCTATTGATATTTTATTGCAGTAGCCTAGACAATACTAGAACTTATTAGCCGTCAGAGGTGAAGGGTTGTTAGAGTTAAGTGGGGTTCAAGGGTAAAATTGTTTCTGAAATTATCTGGAAGTATACACAAAACACTTCCTTAAAGTGTTGGGGAGGTACACCATATACATTCTTTTCTGCGCCACTGTCAACTGACTGGTGTTTTGTTGCAGGGCGATAAGCCTGTTAAGGTGACTGGAGAAGTCACAGGGCTGTCTAAAGGTCTTCATGGCTTTCACGTTCACGAGTTTGGAGACAACACAAATGGTAATTAAAATATCTTTTTTAAACAAATGTCAGAGGAAGTTTCCACACAACTTAACCTGTAGGCCTAATGTTAAGAAATAAAATTGGCCAAGAAAAATCTGGAAAATTTTATAAACACAATCTTTTAATAGTACAGGTAGGCAAAATATATTGAATAATAAATGGTACGGTGCTCCGCACAGACTTTCTCTCGCTTTTATCCTAACATATACATTTACTAAAAACTTTTTTAAGATTTGTGAAATGAGATAATAATATACATTATTGTAGAAATACTACACAAAAGATCATAGATGATATAATGTACACTGTTACTTAATCTATAGCATTAGGAACTAGGAACATTGTTACAGAAAAATTGAGGAAAGAGAAACACCTTTGTCCACAAAAGAGCATAAGAATCAAATTTATTTTCAAAGGCCTGAATTAAAAAGTATATATATTTGCTTCTAGCGCAGAAATTCTTGGTTTTATAAATATATATTTCAAGTAAAAGATTATCTTTAATACTACTACAACTTTACAATGATAAGATATTTTGTATATCAAATAGTTGCAAAGAAATGATGAGAATTAGAAAATCTTCCCCATGTAAAGTACACTCTGTCATTTTCATGAGGAAATGAGAATTGCCATCTTGTTTACAATAGTAAAAAGTGTCTAATCAAAACTGTTAAAGTTAATTTTGAGAAAATCGATTTTTCTTCTCTTTTTGACCTTCAATAAACTACCCTTAAATTTAGGGTCGGACATATAATTAAAAAACCTTTGGGTGACCTAATGAAACACCAGATACCAAGTTTTAGCCCTATCTGTAAAATAGTTTCGATTCTAACCCAGAGTACAGACAGACGGCATTGCAAAAACAACTTTTTTAGTCTCAGGGGATCATTAAAGGTTGACATTTATCAAAATCTCAATTTCGATTTTTTTGACGATCACAATGTACTTTTTCTTAAAGGTGTAGAGGGAAAGTAAAAATGCAGGAGAGTCAAATTCACTGAAACCTTTATATAAGCATGTTAGTGAATTGTAATTTGGACAGTTTAATCAGGGTTATTTAAAGAAAATCAATAAATTAGATAGGTCCTCTAACTTTTTAGGGGGCATTTAATTTCAGGTTGCACTAGTGCAGGACCTCATTTTAACCCTCATGGCAAGGACCACGCAGGACCAACAGACTCTGACCGCCATGTTGGGGATTTAGGCAACATTGAAGCTGGAGTCAACGGCGTTGCCAAAGTTAACATCACCGACAGTGTGATATCACTCACGGGATCCCACAGTATTATCGGGAGAACCGTTGTGGTAAGGAATTGTCCCAATTGGTTTGCCATAGTTGGCTCTCTATCCGACACCTTAACTCACTCTGTCTACCGAGCTAAGCGTCCCGGGTTCAATCCCCGGAATGGATGTTGTGCTTGCCCTAGTCTTAAGAACTAGATAAGGCGGATGACTGTCTGCACTGTGCTAAAAAAAGACTGAACCTATAACTTCAGACTTTTACACACACATGATTAAAAAAGTTATGTTTGTTAAAATATTTATTGCAATGTTGATCTACACTGATTTTAGACAGGTTAATTATATAATTCTCTAACTAAATAGTATTACCTTATGTGATTGCCAGTGTAGTTACAAAATTATTTATGTTTAAGTCTTATTTCAGGTGCATGCTGACCAAGATGACCTTGGAAAGGGAGGTCATGAACTCAGCAAAACTACGGGCAATGCTGGCGCTCGTTCTGCTTGTGGAGTTATAGGGATCACCAAGTAAAGTCTCGAATGTATAATAATGGTCAACTGTTGTCACATCATTAACTGAAGTTTATATTTTTCCACTGTCTTATTTTACATACAAAATTTTCTGATAAACATGGGTGTATTGGTTTGTTCGGGATTATGTTTTTGATTTATTTTTGTTAGTTTATTATATACATTTTGTTAGTTTTTTATTCTTAATATCATTGTTGTTAAAAGGTTATTCACACCATTCCTGTAACCGTGATGACAAATAAATAATTTGTTGCAGTAGTAGTTTTAACTAGTCACTATATGAGAATGCTATCCCTCTAATATAGTTAACCCTTATTAGTTTTTGGCATAGTACTCATTAGTTATTAAGAAACTTTGTTGGTATAGTATCATTTGACTCAACTTTGGTAGTTTGTAAGGTATTGTGTATAAAGCAACACAATATGTTATCATATCAATACAGAAATTGTTTTTTTTTTAAATGCTAGAGCTATACTGAATATCATTGCTGAGGTAACTGCATGGCTACTATTGGAAAAACTTAATTCTCTTGTTTTTGTGTGTTTAATCTCCACTCAAATACAAGACAAGTTTGGCAACGCTGGTTAGTCAAGGTTGTCAGTAGTTCCTTCTTACCCCAGCACATCACCTTCCGACATAGCTGAGAGCAAAGAGATTTGGCAACAGTTAACTGATAAAGAGAGCTTTTCTCCATGTGTCCTGTAGTTTCCTCAGCAATGATAGTGAGCGTACAAAACCCTGCACTTAACTTATCACTTTTGTGTATTTTAAAGGTATAATAACGGACTGCAGGACATTAGTCCTTTCATGGATATTTGGGCTTTTTTTAAACATTAAATGTCACAATCCCTAATCTAACCAGTTATGTATGATTCTTAAGTTTCTATTTCTATGAATTATCTCTTTAAGGACAGTTTTTTAAAGGGTCAGTGTTAAGTTCAAGTAAGATCAAACACATGAATGAACCTTATAGGCCATATTTGATTTAGCAAGATAGCTAAATCACTTAAAGTCAAGTGCATCAATTCCATTTACTAAAAAGTGGCCATGTTGAGTCAAAACAATATGATTAAATTAGGTCAATTTGTATCTATTAGCTAAGGTATTGGAGATAAGCTTTGAGTATAGATTAATTCAATATCAATATTCCAACATAGAGGGTGATATTGATAAGAGTTTGACATTGCTAGACTTAAAACTTTGGCACCTTTTAATTTTTGTTCGTACTACACTTAAAAATGGTAGGCTATATTTACAATTTCAAAAGATTGATATAGAATGTAAGTCTTGCCAAATAGGTTGAATATGTGCATAAACACAAACCCAAATGGGGGAGGGAAATTCACTCAACCCCATTGTAAAATGTGCATTTATAACTTAAGACTGAGCCATTGGGAGAATAAGAAATCTTAAGACCCCATAATAAAACCTATTGTCACCAAAGGAACAAGTGTAGTGTTGAATATAGTTATAATAATAATAATATTATTATTATTTAGCTCCGTGTCTTACTACCCTTTCGGGTTATACGCTTTAAGTACTAATTACTCTAATGGATTAAGAATTGGGAAGGTTGAATTAGAGGAAGTGAACCCGCATTTGTGTGGAGGGAGAGTGGAAAACCATTTAGGAAAAACCACCCGAAGTGAACCCGCATTTGTGTGGAGGGAGAGTGGAAAACCATTTAGGAAAAACCACCCTCAGTTCACCCGACCGAGATTCGAACCTCGATCTCCCCGTCCTCAGCAGTCGAGCTCAACACGACAAGCGTGTTAGCCAACTATGCCACCGAGGCGGGTAATATAGTTCTACAATAGAAAACTTTGTAACTGATTGATTTGAATCCACAATGCTCAAATTTTGTTTATGGAACGAAGTGTGGACTTTAACCAAATTACTGAACTTAGTCCCAGAAGTTTTTTTGGACAATGATGTTTCTAAGAACTTTCATAGCGCTTGTAGGTATAAAAAGAGTGGCATTATAGTGCAATCCCACAGTTCATATTTTCAAGCAAATGTTAAAAATCAGAGATGGACTAAGGATATTTGAGGATTTAAGAAAATTTCAGATTTAATAATCAAATCCTTAGATTGTTTTCCTTCAATTTTTCAAGAGAAATTTGTTTTAATACTGCTTATTGGTGGTTCATAACAAATTATAATTATAGGATGAAATCAACAACCAAGCCCCACACCAGTTATTTAACACTTAACTGAATGTTATAATGAATGGATTATAAAACAATGTTAACATTGAGTTCATATTTGTATTTTATATTATTCCAATATATTACTTCCTCTCATGTTCATAATTATTCCAAGATTCAGATTTGAAAATAAATTGGAGATTCAGAGTCGTAAAATAATGGTTGCAACCCAACTTTATTAAAAATGCAACAAAAACATTTTTCGTCCCAATGATATACAAATCAACTAATATAAGTATAACTAGGTGAATAGTTATGTCTTATCTTTTTACTGGTAATGAATAAGAAACTAATCTAATGAAGGTAGTATTTTCTTTAGCAAAAACCGCTCACGTTTGTCATTTAATAATAGCAAAAGAAATGGTGGGAAAATTTGTTTTTTTACTCTGGATAGAACAGAATTAAAGTGGAAATGTGTGCTTACTTCAATGCCCTTTTCACTTAATTCACTTAGAGGCATGACATGCCTGCTATGAACTGATTCATTTATATGAACTTAAAAAAATATTTTTAAAAGTTTATAGAAAGCAACAGGCTGAGATATATATATAGGGAGTTGAAAACCACAAATGTTAAGTTCTTTTTTACAAGATGGTTGCCCATGCTACAGTATTCTAAGTGCCTTGTGGAGCGAAAGAGTACATCTATAAGGTGATATAAAAAAAATAGCAGCTTGGAATCACCTAATGAATAATCTCTCATTCTCATACTAAAAAAAGTGTTTTTCTATCAACGTTCATTATATTTAACATAACTTTTTAAAACCATATTTATAAAACACCACTGACAGTGTGTTCATTTTTTTGCAAATTCATAGCTATTATCCATTTCCCAGTCTTCAAACTTGCGATATCTCTTAAAGTAAAATTGAGAAAATCGGCACCAATATTCATCATTCTTAGCCCATGAAACACACAAACTTATGAAAGCTAGTATTCAAAATATTAAGAAAGAGGGTTTCTTTAAAATCTTTAAATATAACTAAACCCCATGGATAACAATTTAGGTAGGTAGAATCTGATGTTGCATTATGGTGAAGTTTTCTTTATTCTACTTTAGAAAACAGTGGAATTGAGATCAGTGAAACAGTTTTACCACATTTTAAATATAAAAACAATTATTTTTTTAAATGAAAAATGCACAAAACCACAGTTTGATACGTTTCCCAGAACAAGTGTAATCTGGTATATAGTTTACCTGTATATCAACCGTAAGATAGGATCTCAACTCGTTTTCCTTCCTTCGAACAGTTTGATATTGCAATATTTGCAATTTGATATGTTAAAGTCCCAAAATTAACTTAGAATCACTTTAATTCTACAAATATTGAAGTTTTAGACCTAAAGAGAATTTAGAAAAAAATATAATTATAAAGTTAATGCCGTAAAGTCATTTTGAGCTTATATTTTAAACAAGGTGTGGCACCTTCTATTACGGTGGAGGCCTGGCATTCCCCACATCCACAATAAGTCTTGTCAGAGGTGAAGGAAGGGTTTGGTAATCAGATAAATCTGTGCCGGGACCGAGGATTGAACCCCGGCCGCCAGCACAGAAGTCTGACACCTTACCCCTAGACCGCCAGGTCATCCTTTTTCCAGAATTTCTTACGAAAGAAGGATACATGCATGATAATGTGTATGACACCAATTAAACTGGGCTGGGCATCTCTGCCAAGTAAATCACTTGCTTCAAAACAATAAGCTAAAGCCCCAGGTTTTAAAGCAATCAAAGCACAGGTTACGATTATTGTAACTGCTAATGCTTCTGGAAACCATGAGTTGCCACTTTTGATGATCAGAAAAGCTAAGAAACCCCATTGTTTCAAAAAGTTAACATGTCTCCCACTTTCTTATAAAGCCAAGAAAAATGCTTAGATGGAGGGTAAATTGTTCATGAAATGGTACAAAAACGAATGTATACCCAATGTGAAGGCATTCAGGAATAAAGAAAATAAAACTGGAAAAGTGCTTCTCTTAATGGACAATGCTCCGTGCAGCCCAGGGGCAGAGGATTTAAATGATGATGAAAATATTAGTGTTATGTATTTGCCTCCGAATGTAACTGCATTATTGAGCCGACCAGGGGGTCATAGAAAAAATGAAACACATGTACAAGAAGGAAGTTTTATGTAGTTTACTTTTGGCTGAAAAAAAAATGAAGAAAGTGTCACAACATTTTCAAAGGCATTAACTATTAAAGTCTATGCTTACATGGTGGAAGATGCATGAAATGTGCCTACACAAGACAAACTAAACAAGGCTTGGAATAAACTACTACCAGGAGAGAGAAACAAAACCCCAGAACAAAATGAAACATGATAATCCTGATAATTATTTGGAAGAAATTGTGGAGATGTTCCTGAGCATTCCAGAATTTTCTGAATATGACCGAGAAGATACCGAATCCTGGCTTCAAAATGATATTGATGACCCTGGTTATCAAATCATGAATGAAGATGAGATCAAAAAATTATCTCCAAGGCAGGGACGAAATGTCAGATGAAGAAGATGATTGTGGAAACCGAAACATCCCTAGCGAGAATGAAAGTGGCCCATGTAATGAAGAGGCTTATACAGCCTCAGCTAATGCAATGGCGTGGTACAAAAAGCAGACAGAAAGTTGTCCAAACCAACTTCTTCTTTTAAAAAGATTACGCGATTTAGCAGCCAAAAAGACACAATCAAAAATGGTGCAAAGAAAATTGATTACTTTTGTTAGCATACTTTTCTTAATACTGTAAATAGTAATCTTAACTGTTCACTTCAGAAAGAAACTTTGTCAAGAATTTTTGATATGTAATACATTAATTAATTATGGTATGATATATTATAGGCCTACTATGTATCAAGTTGAAAAATGTAATAAAAAAATATGTTTTGCAGTGTTTATTGTAATTTTATTGCCATAGTTGTTGCCTATATTGTTTTATGATTATTCTTAGCATTATTTAAGATATAAAACTGAAATTTGGTTTTGTGTTTGATTATCTGAAATACCCTTAGTCACTCTTAATTTTTTTTGCCTCCATGTTACACCATGTTTGTTTATTTATCTATTAATTTAATCAGCAATATTTCCTCATCGTTACTAAAATTTACACTTAGTTTACATTTATGATTTTCAACAGACATTTTAGCAGAAAAATAAATACGATACCAGATAACCTTACACATATGTGATAAATTGGAATTGCTTTGATTGATTCGTTTTCATAACAGTTCCATAGACATCGTAATGACTTTCTTATATTCTCTATGGTAAAATTAACCTAATCAAAAGCTTTGAAACAAATCTAGTGCTCTGAGAAAGTTAACAATAAGAACTAATGGAAAGCATCTTTTCTTAATTTGATGAGCACATTAAAATAGTAATTTATTGTAAAACACAACACCAAGTTTAACCAAAGGTTAGACTTGACGAACAGAAGTTACGAGGACTTTGACAAGACATTGTAAGATTGGTTGTAAGTCTATAAAAACTCTCATGTTAAACTTAACAGTAAATTTAAAAAAACATTGTTTTGATCTTTTTGTAGTAAAAACACAATAAAAACTTGTTTGGATCTACAATGATAACAATTTACTATACTACTCATATATTTTCAGTATTAAAGTAGTTCTATTAACTTATGTAACAGTCGGATACAGTATTATCATATATAGTAATTATAGTTATATAAAATAAATAGCTAGCTTCACAACAGAGATGGTATGGATAAAATAAATGCATGCACTTTGCAGGGTAGTCTGACATTATTCCAAAATATGGTTGCAAGGTATTCTCACTTTAGTTTAGTTTGGTAGAGTTTTAGTTATCCTTTTAATCCTTTATAGTGAGTGATCAAGATACAATGAATTATTGAAGTACAGGTACTTCAAATAACATTCTTTTCATACAATTTCCCAAATCTTAGAGTCTCCTTACAGGCAACAAGCCAAGGTTATCCAAGAATATAGACTCAAATAGACCCTCCCCTTCCCCCTCTCACTCCCATTTCCTCTTAAACTTTACCCTCTTGTATTTGACAAGCCTATACCCCATTTACAGTAGGTGTCAAAGTGATAGCTAGTAAAAGTTAATAATAGATTTAATCTCATGTATCCATTCACCAAATCATATAATCTGCAAAACCATGTTGAGATGCCACTTTTAGCAGTCAAAGTTTTAATGATGTATTTCTTTTAATAGTTTGTACGTCTCCTGCTAGCTGCCAATTACTACCACTCCTATCACGAATGGACTAATTACTCTACACTACCGAGTGAAACTTAATTCAAAATTTTAGAAAATTCAAGACATCAACAATCACAAGCTCAGAAACTAAGATACTAGCAGTCCTTTCTAGCTATCTTGAAATGTTTGAAGATTAAATACAATTCAATAGAAATAAAATTATAAGGAACACCAATATGGATTGTCAAAAGCAATTAGAAAAGTCCAGCCCTGATTTGTGATTACTAGTCTACTTGACTAATCTTTGAAGAAGGAAACAAGAATCAAACACACAATTTTTAAGCACATTTATAATTATTAACAACCTTAAAATAACATTTGATGTATTTTGCCGTACAATCTAATCTTTTTAACCTTTTTTGTAACTATCGGCCATGATAATTTTAATTTTTGTTTTATCAAGCTATTGTTTTAAAAAATTTCTAGGACCTAATAAATTTCACGAATGCACCTTTAAAATCCAAATAGTTATATTTATAACATTAACCAAATGCCTTGAAATATAATTGGGTTAACAATGAAAACCTGTTTAACTAAATTATTCTGTCAGGTAAAACTAATTTATAAAGGTTTTTTAAGATTTATTTTGATCTTTACAATATAAAATTGGAATTTGGCATAATATGTACACATCTTGCTTAAATAGTAACAATAATTGCCCCTCTTTGTTGTTACATTTTACAGAACCATACATTTACTCAATATTATGTAACAATCACTATAAATCATAATATACAATATACTTTCATACTATCAGCATACTTTTCATCAAATTACTATACAACAATAGGTATAATAACACTATAAAGCTCCTACAAAACCTAAAGGCATCCACGTTCACTTTGGAGATTTCACAAAATAAATGCATTACTATCACATCTATGCAACACCTAAATTCAGTCAAAAATATAATTATGTTTTCAATATATATTAAAATATAACCTTGTTTCCCAGATAAATACAGATTAGTATTATGCTCAGATAATATTAAAATAACTATTTGTATAGGCCGCTCAAAAGACCAATCATGCTTGTTTTAAGTAATGTAATAAAAGGTAAAGGAGGTTTCGTTTCAAATACCAAGCAAAACATAATAAAAATACTAGCTTGGATTAGGACAAGCAAAGGGCGGAATAGAATTTTTCAGATTCATTAGCACAAAGTTAATACAAGTATCACAATATAAACATATTAAAATGAGTTAGCATATTTATACAACTAGTTTAAAAAGCTGAAAATGCAATTTTACCCTTTATGGAAGTTTGATTAAAAAAACATAAATAAATTATATTATTATTATTACCGCGTCTTACTACCCGTTCGGGTTATACACACTTACGCTAATGTGCAATGGTAGGGTGAATGTGAGATGAAATGGAGGACCTACAGTTTAACGTGGAATCCGAACCATGGTGGAGACCTGGCATTCCTCACATTCACAAGATGTCTTGTCAGAGGTGAAGGAAGGGTTTGGTAATCAGATAAATCTTTGCCGGGACCGAGGATCGAACCCCGGCCGCCAGCATAGAAGTCTGACACCTTACCCCTAGACCACCAGGTCACCCAATAAATTATAAATTTGTGACAAATGAATTAACTAGTTTTACTATACTGGGTGTTAAAAAAAAGGGGGGGTGGGGGGTACTGAAATGTAAGATATTGTAGTACTTTTGTATGGGGATACTTAAGAGTTAAGTATATTTGTCACCAATAAATGATTTATCAGACTCACAGCAATGAGTTGTATGTATGAAAACGGTGCAGTGTGCAAAAACAATTTGTAATAAATAAAATGATAGAATATTAGGAAAATGGTAGAGCACAAATAAAAGTAAAAACACTAAACAAATATTTACACACACTTCGATGTTAATTAAGTATTTAAAAAAAAGCATTGGTTGGAATCTTTTTAAATACTAGCTGAAGACTTTAATAGTATTAACAGGCTGGCTATTACTACTCTATAAACAACCAATCCAAAGCATTAATAACAAAGTTGTTAGGTGTCAAAGTCGACAGTGCAAAAAACACCTAAAGTGTTGGAAAAATTATAATAAACAGTATTTATATAACTCTATAAGGAAAACCTCTTTTCGCTATATGAGGCAATGTATTATATTTGGAAGGTGGTACAGGAAAGGTGGATAGAAACATATAAAAGGGGGACAAACACAATATGGCCTTTACAATGAAAAGAACACAGTTCACACTTTACACTGCTGCCAATGGACAAAGAGGTAATGGATGTCTCTTAAAGAAAATTGATTGTCACCGCCCAATCCCCCGACCTAGGTTTCATTCTATCGGAACTCATCAGGGAGGAGTGTGAAACGCGCAAAGCAACTTCCTAAAAGAGAAAACCAAAAAACACAAAAGAGGAAAAAAAGGAAAATGGTAAAGAATAATAGAACACATAGATAGGAACAAATAAATAAAAAGGTATAACAAAAAGGACAAACACAGGAAAAGGACATGGATGCGAATATATGTTTCTATCCACCTTTCCTGTACCTTCTTCCAAATATAATAAACAGCATTTGTATTTTTTTTTCTTGATTTAATTCACAATTTATATGCTTATGCCAAAATGCACTAAATTTACATTTTGGCTTTAATCATTTTTAACTGAAATGTATAAAACTATATAGTGGTCAGTTAATACTGTTTCGGTTGTACCTATAATTTGGTCTGTAAGGACCTTGGGTAATTGAAAGCCGGGAGTGCATTGAGCGCTGGAAGCTAGGGGGTGGGGCTTTTGACCCCCTCCACATCATAGCAAGTAAAATATAAAGCCCACCAACACACTTTGATAAAAAATCAATGATTGCTAAAATGATCGGTGTCATTACACCTATTAGTATGGAGACCTCTCGAAATACTCTCAGAGAGTAATCACCGATATATCTAACAGAATGAAAGAGTCCAGTGAAAACTGTTACCAGTAATAGTGACAAGAAGACAACAGTATTTTTCACATTGGATACGGTCAAGACAGATATTAAACCATTGGCAAAGAAATGCTTCCATTCAAGAACAAATGAATCCCATTTTGCTTTCAAATCCACAAATTCTTCATGCTGCTCATCGACTTCATTTTGTTGTGTTTTGACCTTGGTCTTTCCTTTATTATGATCTTCATGCTGCTCATCAACTTCATTTTGTTGTGTTTTGACCTTGGTCTTTCCTTTATTATGATCTTCATAAGCCCTAGAATAGTATTACCTCATAAGATTCCTTTAAAATAAATATGGAGGTGGACAGGAAAGCCAAAATGACCGGGAAAAGATATTTTTCATTTAAAGCCTTGAAGTGCATTTAAAAATCAGATAATACAAATTGTGATTTACACTTTAAATCATAAATTTGTAAGATAGTGATTGGAGCTTTGTGAGTTGCACAATGGTATTTCTGGTTACATAGCTTTTAATGTGCAATAAACACTGTTTAACCAAAAGTTTATAGAGTCAACTAAAATGTTATTCTATTCACTTAGGTAGCTGAACTATTTATATTTTATTGATTGAAAAGTAGCAATGCTAGAAGGATGTATATACCACATAGCTGAATATGATCATTCAATTAATTACTATAATTTATTTTAGAGTTTTTTTTAAGTTACTCAGTATGGTGGGGTATGCACAGGAATAAGGGTATAAAATAACCACTGACGCTTTCAAGTACAAGTATTATTTAATTAATCAAACAGTTAATTAACGTTTACCATTTTACAATTTTAATATAACTACTTTTAATAATACATTGTGAAATAACATAATTGAAAAGTTTATATTTTCTCTTCTGAATTATTCTCATCTATTCATACACAGACTGGGGACGATAATTTAGAGATTGCTGCTGACAACATTACAACGACATGGTTAATGAGTTTAAATATTTAAGAACAATTTTGGCTAGCAATAACAATACTAGAGTGGAAATTAAGACAAGGATACAGTAGGGTAATGCATGCTATTACTCGATCAGAAAGTTGTTGACATCATGCCTTTTGTCAAGTAATGTAAAACTCTGAATATGGAACAGAATGATTTTACCAGTTGTTATCTATGGGCATGAAACATGGATTATTACCTTAAATGACAAAAATAAATTTAGGGTGTTAGAAAACAAAGGGCTTAGGAAAATTCAGTACAAAAAGGGATGAAGCCACTGGGGAATAGAGGAGGTTACATAATAAGTTACATAACCTGTACAAATCAAAAGGCATAATGAGGTGTACAGGATAGAGCTAGTTAAAGATAGGCACAGGGTGTAACAAGGTGAACTGGATAGAGCTAGTTGAAGATAGGTACAGGGTGTAACGAGGTGAACTGTATAGAGCTGGTTGAAGATAGGTACAGGGTGTAACGAGGTGAACTGGATAGAGCTGGTTGAAGATAGGTACAGGGTGTAACGAGGTGAACTGGATAGAGCTGGTTGAAGATAGGTACAGGGTGTAACGAGGTGAACTGGATAGAGCTGGTTGAAGATAGGTACAGGGTGTAACGAGGTGGACTGGATAAAGCTAGTTGAAGATAGGTACAGGGTGTGTACTTCTGTAAGTGCAGCAATGAACTTATGTGCTCCTAATGACCCCGAGTGAGTAAGTAAGAAACATATATAGTTTTCGTTTAGTTCAGTTCAATACTGCTCCAATTTTAAAGGTACCACTAATGAACTGAAACATGGATCTATCACACAAACTTAGCACCATGTCCTTTCAAGATGTAGCATTGATGAAATTTCAGAGGAAATTTATATAACTGGTACACAATACTTTCGCTCTGCTACATCTCAAAATGTATCATCTCAGAATGATAACATAAAGTGCATGAAATCATCTGGAAAAAAGCTACTTGTTAAGGGAAAATTTTTCAATGTAGGTCTATTAAAACTAAGTTATTTTTGAATAAATTGCTGTTAGTAAGGATGGATTCTAAGGTGCTCAAACCCATAAAATATTTCAGATCGAGATTCGAGAAAATATCAAGATTCGACTAATACTGCTCACCGGTATTGCAGCTCCATCATAATTATAAAAAACACTCAACAACCAGACTCCAGATTATTATTTAAGACTAAACTGATCGTATGAATGTTATAATGAATGCATTTT
>CABFVX010006838.1:19372-36265 GCA_902151425.1 Timema shepardi
AAAAAAAAAAAAAAAAAAAAAAAAGGCCAATTAGTTACTATTTGTATTTTATATTATTCTGTTGTATTCATATATTTTCTTATGTTCATAATTTTTCCAAAATTCATATTCGAATTCGAGAGTAAATTGAAGATTCAGATTCAACATTGGGATTAATAAAATAGTGGATCAGTTTTTAGTTAAGTAAATAAGTTATTTAGTGTTTAATAATACCCTTAGTAAAGATACAAAGTTTCTTTTGAACAATGATTAACGTCTCAAGCGTAACTTTTATCATTTACTGAAACCCTTCCTGAGGGTGACTTAATTTCTATAGTGCAACAGTTCAATGCATTACAAATTACTGATGAGTGACGATGCCACACAAGCTGCAACACACTTCACAAGTGAATGACTAAATATATCGTACATGCTATGGACATGATTAGACTTAAGTTCCTTTATTTTTTCTCCTATCCATCCAGGATAAATGTATTTAATTGTAAATGATCATAGCAAAAAGATGAGGAATATAAATATACCTTGTAATTGGGAAGAAGTGTGAATTTGTTTGAAGAGAAAATGTTTATTAAAAAACACCTAATGTACACCTGGCCAGTGTTTGAAACCTGACCTCCATATCACCAGTAAACTGGATTAAACGCGCCCGAGATCTATTTTGTGTACCTGCCAAGGTGTGTAACCAGTCTGTTTAGTAAAATTACTGTTTGTTTTCCTGCAAGGTTGGCTAGATCACACCCGCTTTGGTGGCCGTGTGGTCTAACACGCTACTCTCACAGTAGGATAGACTGCCGATGACGGGGAGTATGAGGTTTGAATCCCAGTCAGGTGCACTGAGGGTGGTTTTTCCTAAATGGTTTTACACTCTCCTTTCATGCAAATGCAGCTACACTTTATATAAATATAACCTCTCTAATCCCTAAACAAGTTAGCATAATTAGTACATAAGTGTATAACCTGAACGGGTAGTTAGACGCGGTGCTAAAAAAACGCTAGATCATGTGGGATAAAGGTAAGCAATGTTTATATTTAAAACATTAGTTAAAGTTTTAAGCCAATTTATTTTGAGTCTATAAAGCATTTCATCACATATTCTTAAGCCTTAAACTGAGGGATAAGTTTGTGTGAATGGTTCTATACCACATTGTCTTATCACATCACAAAATGTTTTGCCAATAAATACAATTTGCCTTGACATGCTTTTTTTCTAACTGAATGGCCAGTGCACCCAGCCAGAATTGATTGCGTTTCAAGTCAATCACAAACTGTGAAATTACTTTGTTGGTTTGGGTTCAGTTTAATTCTACCAAGTATTGTAAATAGTTGTGGAATTCCTACAATACAATGAGTCCCCAATTATCCGTCACTCACAGGACTGGGACATGGTTGGGACACCAAAAAGCTTGGATAGTAAGAGGAACAAAATAACCCTACTAAAACCCAAAGTTAATACACACCTTATTACTTTGAGAACCAAAATGGTCTCGATACTTGTAAACTTGACTTTTTTAACCTGGAACCAATACCGACCAAAGGCAACATTTTGTAATTTCACCCAGAGACTGTAGCCAACTGGAGCACCGACTGTGTCTGGCCCTGAAACAGAAGATAGTTTAGTCAAATTGTGATATCAGTGTCAGATTGTAAACTAATATCAGAATGTAGTTACCTGAAATAATGACAATGTCAGCTCATGAACTTATAAAACAAAACTAGTATGACACAATCATTTATAATTTCTCATAAAGTATATATCATAGTTTGGAGCAACATTTTCAAAACTGGTTATTAGTATAATAGTTACTCTTAATCCAGCATTTTACTTTGTTTTCTCGAGTGTTTTTGTTTGTTTCATCCATTAGCTTTCTAAACCTATCGTGGCCTACACCTGAATAGCAGGGCTGCCGCTTAGAGGATCTCAGGTAGACCTTCCCTAACTGAGGCTAAGGGTGCTGAATGCTGATGATGACTTAGCTCATGATCACCAACCCTTTCACTCACAGACCCTGTTATAAGCTTGTTGACCAGTCTATCAACCCTCTCACTCCCAGTCCCTGTTATAAGCTTGTCAACCAATCTATCAACCCTCTTAATCCCAGACCTTGTTCCAAGCTAGTTGATCAGTCTATCAACCCTCTCACTCCCAGACCCTGTTATAAGCTTGTTGACCAGTCTATCACCCTCTCACTCCCAGACCCTGTTCCAAGCTTGTCGACCAGTCTATCAACCCTCTTAATCCTTGTTTCAAGCTTGTTTGTTGACCAGTCTACCAACCCTATCACTCTCTGTACAAGCTTGTTGACCAGTCTACCAACCCTATCACTCTCTGTACAAGCTTGTCGACCAGTCTATCAACCCTCTCACTCCCAACCAAATGGCCAGACCCCATTCCAAACTTGTTTGGTTTGGCCCTGACCAGTCTGTCTCTCGTCTGCACCTGACCTGGTTTCCGCTGGGGTTCAACCCAACCTCCCCCAGGTTACTCAGATCCCCAAGAACACCATTTGGGGGTGAGATCAGGGTTGAGCAGGAGAGGCTACGTAGAACCCAGTAGGTGGGCTCCTTGTATTGGAGGAGAAACAAGATTAGGAATGAAGTTATCTTGGAAAGAATGGGGGTACAGGGAGTACATGAGATGGTAGAGGAAGTAAGACTGAGATGGGTATGGACATGTAATGAGGATGTAAAAGGAGAGGCTGCCAAAGAAAATGTTGGAAATGAAATATGTAGGAAAAAAACCACAACGGAGGCCAATAAAGAGATGGGAGAAGCAGATAACAGAAAGAGTTCAAATGAGAGGAGAAGAATGGAAGAAATTAAAGGAGGAAGAGGGGTGGCAGAATAGAGGAAAATGGAGGCATTTTACTAAAGTGACCCGGACACAGGCTGGAAATAGTTGATGATGATGAGTTACCCTTAAATGAAACAAGTCTAATGTTATTTATCAATTAAAACACTTCTAAAATATCAAATTTGAACAAAACAATTAAACTTAGAATAATTTTGGAAAATTTTGAATTTTGTAAAATCAATTTTAGAGATGAAATTAAATTGTAATTTCAATTCTAAGCTATGAACATAAAACATAATTATAAAGTTTGTTTGAAATCAATCTGTTATTTTTAAAACATTTTATTGTTATAACTCATAGTTGGTAAGTGTACTTTAATATTGGTATCACCGAGACTATTTCTGTTTATTGATACTATTTGATTATATCATATGTTTAAGTTGGCTTTCATGAGTTTGATGTAATAATGCCAGTTTGTTAGTAATTGTTTTTCATGTCATGTCTCAGTAAAGTAAATGATCATATACCCTTTAAAAATACCTTTAAAAACAAAATAAAACATATGCCCTTTAAATTAAAAAAATAATCAATAAAATTTAAATTGATTTTTTTCTATTTCCTTGCAAAATTAATTTTAAAAATAAGAGGTGCATGAAACAAAACAAAAATAATATAAAAAATATAATTTAGTCATTTGGGTGTTTCTGTATCAACACAAATTATATATTTTACTAAAAAACTTTACTAATTTTAACTACAAAACCAAAACAAAGACTAACTAAGAAAAAACACTTAATTTTTTTACAGTTTCTGTTGCTAACCAAAAATGAATTGCCCAAAACATGTCCTATACAAGATAAAAAAAATCTTAAAATAAAATTTAACTTTTTACAGTTTCTGTGCCAAACCAAAGTCTTTATACAAAAAATATGCTGTATAAAATAAAACAGAGGAGGGGTGAAAGTATTCTTACTGCCGTGGTGGCAACACCGTTTGCTATGATGCGTGTACAGATGTTCTAAACACAAGCAACCCTTCCCCCCCCCCTTTTTTTTCTCAGTCTTGCCTCCTGCTTTCAGGGAAAATCATACAAAAATGTCCTTTATATTGATAATACCAAAATATGCAAAATAATGATTTAAAAATAACAAAAAAATATCTTAAAATTACTGAAAAATCTAAAAATATGTCATATTGCATAAAAACACAGAAATATGCTAAAATAAGAGAGGTTCAGATAAGAGTATGAATTGCGTCGGCCCAAAGTCCGTGACTCTTGTCACCATCAGTGGTTTCATGGGTTAGACCCAATGGTTTTCATATTCTGACTCACTATTCATTTTTCATCTTAATGACATAACTTTTCCTTTCATCATATATCCCCATTTTCTCTTTCTTTCCTCTTGCATATGTCTCTTTTCTTCAATCTCTCTCTTTATCTATTTGCAACTGTTCTGAGCTAGGGTTGATGACATTATTTCTGATTTTTGTTTTTTCTATTGAGGTTCCTTTTGGTAGAGGTTAGTTAGAGCTCTGAGATCTTTGCTGAATGAGTGAACCCGTAGAAGTACTTGGTTGGTTATGCAAGACTAATACAGCCTGTTTCTTAGCTTTAGAAGGAAGAAATGCTGGAAGCTGCACAGAATCATCTACTTCAGAGCTAACTTGATCCCCTAATATCGCCCCTAATATCGCGGCGACAATAGCAGATCCCTGTTGGTGAATCAAGTTGAATACCACAAAACAACACCGTGTGCCCAATTGGTCAACTCATGTGCTAGAATTTGCTCTCATGCCCCTTCAGGGGAGCATGCCCTACAACTTGGGAACTTAACTACCAGTGACCACTGCCATCTTGCTCGCGGAAAGTGACCAGAGACAAGGAAGATTGTTATAAACCATATATTGTTGATATTAATAGTTTTTGGAAGAATTGTAATGCCAAGAATGGCAATAGCATTTAGTTGTGTAAGACTACACAAATATTGCAGTTAAGAGTTTTCTGAGTACTCTTACCTGACATAGTAAGTTTTCTTTTTTAAAAAAAAAGCTGCTAGATGGCATCACATGCCACTTTAGAAGAAAAGTTGCAGAGCTTACAAGAGACACCCATAAAAAGTCTTTGCGCTATTGTATAAAGTATTTACTCCTTATAGCGTTCACTAATTCCTTAAGTTTTATAACAGAAAATGTATGAAAAATGGCAGTTTAGTACCCGAGTCCACCACCAAGTGAGCAGTTTAGTACCCGAGTCCACCACCAAATGAGCAGTTTAGTACCAGAGTTTACCACCAAGTGAGCAGTTTAGTACCAGAGTTTACCACCAAGTGAGCAGTTTTGTACCAGAGTTTACCACCAAGTGAGCAGTTTAGTAGATGAGTCCACCACCAGGTGAGCAGTTTAGTTGTAGAGTCTACCACCAAGTGAGCACTTTAGTACCAGAGTCCACCACAAAATGAACAGTTTAGTACCAGAGTTTACCACCAAGTGAGCAGTTTAATACCCGAGTATACCACCTAGTAGGCAGTTTAGTACCAGAGTCCACCACCAAGTGAGCAGTTTAGTACCAGAGTCCACCACCAAGTGAGCGCTGACATTTGTCTTCCCTCATTATTACCTGTAATCCCTAGCCACATTCTTGACAGATCGTAGAACCCTTCAAGCCTCTGTTTGACAACTTCCACAGCACTCAGTAGGTATGTCTCCTGGCTGCTCACAACCACCACATCTCTGCAACACACTCTGGATTACTACACCACTAACAATAAGTAACTGTTATCACCACATCTCTGCAACACACTCTGGATTACTACACCACTAACAACAAGTAACTGTTATCACCACATATCTGCAACACACACTGGATTACTACACCACTAACAACAAGTAACTGTTATCACCACATCTCTGCAACACACTCTGGATTACTACACCACTAACAACAAGTAACTGTTATCACCACATCTCTGCAACACACTCTGGATTACTACACCACTAACAACAAGTAACTGTTATCACCACATTTCTGCAACACACTCTGGATTACTACACCACTAAAAACAAGTAACTGGTATCACCACATCTCTGCAACACACTCTGGATTACTAAACCACTAACAACAAGTAACTGTTATCACCACATCTCTGCAACACATTCTGGATTACTACACCACTAACAACAAGTAACTGTTATTACATCTCTGCAACACACACTGGATTACTACACCACTAACAACAAGTAACTGTTATTACATCTGTGCAACACACTCTGGATTACTACACCACTAACAACAAGTAACTGTTATTATCACATCTCTGCAACACACTCTGAATTACTACACCACTAACAACAAGTAACTGTTATCACCACATCTCTGGAACACACATTGGATTACTACACCACTAACAACAAGTAACTGTTATCACCACATCTCTGCAACACACTCTGGATTACTACACCACCAACAACAAGTAACTGTTATCACCACATCTCTGCAACACACTCTGGATTACTACACCACTAACAACAAGTAACTGTTATCACCACATCTCTGCAACACACTCTGGATTACTACACCACTAACAACAAGTAACTGTTATCACCACATCTCTGCAACACACACTGGAGTATTACACCACCAACAACAAATAATTGAACTATCACATTTAATACAGTGATGAGCTACTAAACAAAATACTTTATTGACGTTGAGATGTGAAGGGGATAATTAAGAGGAAATGACCTAGAAATTGCAAAGCATACAAACAATAATTAAGAACTAGTGCTTCTAACCAGAATTAAAACTCAAATACTGGACTACTATACTTCATTCACGGTAGGAGTTTACCTCTAAAAGGTCTTTTTTCCTACCAATATCCTACTATATAATAGATTTCTGGTAGGGTAAAAGGCCTTTCAGAGGTAAACTACTACCGTGAACGAACTTTAAGTTCAATCAGTCAAAAATGTTGGCATTGAAAAAACAATACTAAAACATTACCATCCAACTTTTTATGCATTGAAAAAATTACAGGAAAGAGGAATAAAAACAAACAAAAGATAATGAAAACCAAATGGCTTTTCCAATAAAATTAAGAACACAGTTATTATTATTAGCACCGCGTCTTACTACCCGTTCGGGTTATACGCACTTACGCTAATGTGAAATGGTAGGGTGATTGTGAGATGAAATGGAGGACCTACAGTTTAACGTGGAATCCGAACCACGGTAGAGGCCTGGCATTCCTCACATTCACAAGATGTCTTGTCAGAGGTGAAGGAAGGGTTTGGTAATCAGATAAATCTGTGCCGGGACCGGGAATTGAACCCCGGCCGCCAGCACAGTAGTCTAACACCTTACCCCTAGACCACCAGGTCACCTTCTGTACTAAACTTCTTCCATGCATGACAAAATGTAGCCTACCTTAAAAAATGAAATGTCATAACTTAAAGAAATGTATAAAGTTAATAACATACCTAGTTTATAATACATTAATAGATATTTATTTAATTCTATAAACAAACTCCTCTCCATCTTCATGTCCAGTCTGTTGTTCATTCATTTAAAACAAAATACATAAGTAGTCAAAATCGCAAACAAAATAAATGTGATGAAATATATTACTAAGGCTAAATGACTAATACAATGTAATTACTTGATACAATTTAAGAAAAAATTGTTATGTGTTTTGTGGTGGCATTCGCTATGATGTCACACTATCGATAAACTGGATCCAATGACAGAGATCAGGGTTTAAATCCCCCTTTGTTACATGGTACTGAAAAGAGAAGTTAAGGGTGTGTGCAGGTTCCCCCTCTTAGCCCTATCTGCTTGACGTCATCTGGAAGACAACATGGGACTTGTAGGGGAGCTAGAGCTGGCAATTTAAGAGCACATTCCCATGTAGAAAAATCAATCTTGACCAGATCTGGCTGGTTCTGGACCAAATCTGAATATTATTGGAAGATAGTTACATATATTGATATTAATTTATTTATATTTTATTATTATAGGCCTACACCTTTTATATTTGAGAATTAATGGGGTTAAATTAAGGCTATACGTGATTATTGGGTGTGGGGAAACAGATTTATTCAACTATCAACTTGGTTTAAAATAATTTATGACACATGAAATTTATCACACACAACTCACGCCACTTCATCAGGTTAGGCCATATTTGCCCCACAAAATCTATCACATGACCCCATGGGCTATGGAATTAAATTAACTTAGAAATATACCCCCCTCAGTGGCATAGTTAGCTACTGTAACACTCTAGTTTTGTGTTGAGATAGACTGTCAAGGACTGGGTTAACGAACAAGACCACTGCAAAATATTATGTTTATTTAAATTACAGAGCTCAAACAAACCATTAGATACTGTCAATTGTAAAAATGACCGTTTCAAAAGTGAATACAATTGAGCAACAAATCATTTCAGGATTTATTCTTATATATATAAAGGATTCACTCTGTGCTCGGAATACAACCCAATTAAACTAGTTTTTTATTTAATTTTTTTATTATCGGGTAGTATGCATATGTTTTTTTTTTTACCAATCTAATTTGGCCTGGCATCTTACAATTTTAAATCCAGGCCTTATTTACAGACTATTAAAAACATTTCCTATTATTGTACAGTATCCAATTACATTTATTCTAAACAGGTTTTGGCTTCTATAGTACCTATCTCTGAGATACAATTTCTTTCACCAGTTGGTCTGCCTCGGGTATATTACTTCCCCGGTACCCACCTCCGCTGGTCACCCCATCAAACCCGGATTCTCATCCCAGTCCGACGGTGCGCCCAGCAGCTGCAAGCATCCCCCTATCCACCACCTGGGGAGGCGCCCTTACCGGAGTTGACGCTCCACCTACACATAAGTGCAAACCACTTCCTTAATTACCTTCCCTGAAATTGTTTCTCCTAACCTACCCATTCCTATCACCCTCACTTCTCTATCCTATTCTAATCTTATCCTAACCTTACAATTAGCACACCTAAATAATTTATAACCCTCCGGGAATGTCCATTGCCCCGATGGCACAAGAGGGCTGCAGGGCAGCCGCCTATCTCCATCTTGACTCCTAGGGCCCTTACAAGACCTAATCCTCATCTTCTTGTTTCCAAGAAGAGAGATCTGCAGTCACAGGGTTCCCCCATGCGTCCCGTTTCTTCCCCTCATCTTCCCATTGATCGGCTGGAGTGATGATCCCTCGGAAATAACAAGGTTATCCCAGTAAACCTCCAGGTCCATCAGCCGACTGGTATGCCAGTCCCACAAGGCTTCGTGCTTGCCACTTCCCGGCATCTCTCCTTGTTCCTCATGGGAGGTCGTATACCATTAATTCCACAGAAACAACCTTCTCCTTTCCCTATATTCCCCCCGCTGAGACCTCACCTGTGTCCGCCTCAGTCCCGCTTCCCGTGTTACTGCCCACATATCCTCCACTGTCCTCGTCATTGTCTCCATCTTTGTCACTATTCATGTCATTGTCCATGTCACTGTCCTCGTCACTGTCACTGATCTCTCCCCCCCTTCCTTCTCTAGCCCTCCGTCTGTTTAGCCTCTGTCCCAGTCCTCGTCTCTCTCTCTCTCTCTCAGTCAGTGCCCTTATATATTCCGTCTTGGCTCTTTCTGAAGCTTCCGCTGCCAGCTTATCTAGGAACCTCCAATGGGCGGGATCTCTCAGGATATCACCCACCAGTCTCCCCTGCACTTCCTGCTGGTTAGGTCTTCTTATCTCAAGCGTACGGGCACATTCCAACACAACATGTTTTAATTATGCTAATATGTTAAGGATTAAGAAAGTTAGAGGACGTATATCTGCATTTGCGTCGAGAGAGAGTTTAAAACCACCCTCAGTACACCCGACCAAGATTCAAAACCCGAACTCCCCGTCATCAGCAGTCTAATCTATTGTGAGTGTGACACCTTAGACAATGTGATCACTGAAATGGGTTTATCTTTATTAAAGGGTAATCAAAACCGCCATGCAATACCAATAGAATTTAAATACCAAACGCTTAGTTATATTAAGGGATATGTATTCATAAGTAGTTCTGGTTACAAAACAAAATACAAAATAGAGTATTGAAAAAGCATGTTTAGGAAACATTGAAACTTTTAAAACAAAAGCTTCAAGGTAGGTTTGTATTTAAAAGAACTATTAACTACTATGAAAATAATGTAACGTGATCTAAGAAGTTACAAATAGTTCATTCTAAGAGTTAAAATCAATTTGTAGGAAGAACATGAGGAAAAGTTGACTGATATCAGATTTAATAGTTCATCTATTGAAACTTAAATATCACTAGATGTACTTAGACCTATAAGAGGTAATGTTGAATATAGGTTTAGAAAAAGGTTTCTCTAATTACGCATATATGTGTTATCATCTAATGGTGGAGGTGAATTGTCTTTCTTTCAGGAGCTTGTTCCATAAGAATCTTATATTTGATCACAACAATAAGATTATATAGGGTTCCCTGATTTCATGGAAGCATTTCTTGCACGGATAAAAACGTTTTAAAATCATTAAATAATTGTTTATTTCTCTTTAAGAAAGTGTTTTCCCCAAACAAGAACATACATCAAAGCAAGGAACTAAACATAAAGGCAAAATACATAACAGATGAAACATGTAAAGAAAGTAACAAGATGTGTGATATTTTTTTTATCTTCGCGTCTTACTGTACCATCCTCAAGGGGAGGATGCTCAAATAATACAAAAGGTACTTACAAAATAGGGGAACAATAGGAGTGAGAGCAATGGAGTTCAAGGCTTTGAATGTCTTACCCAGAACATTACAACACCGAAGCTCGCAATTCACACCTGTTGCAGAGTTAAATAAAAAGGGACCGTCTACCTCTCGAAAGCCGTAAGAGACTGTAATCAGCCTATCAGTTCACATTACATAATAGGAATATAATGGGTCAAATACCTAGGGTATGGTGAGTAATACATAGTGAAATTAGAATAAGTCGTGATAAGTCGATATTTATTAGCTATCGCCCATTTAGATATTTAACAGCGTTGTTGTAAAGAAGAATAAATAAATATAATTTATATACAACCATGAATTGTAGCCAATGTTTTAGAGTTAGAGGTGAAACATCAGATAATTATATGTTAACCTACACTACAGATAAAACGTGTAAATGAAAATAAGACTCATTAAATTTAAGAACATAGTCAGATGGCATTACAACAGATAATTTAGATAAACGTAGGTACTTCAAGTCTATTAGATAGGGCGCCATTCTTATTGGTAATTAGCAACACGATAATCCCTATTCAATACATTTAACCTTCGCCCGCTAGAACTAGCATGTTGTAAAATAACAACAGGAATTCTACACTCAGACATTGACTATTCGTCCATTAGAACTAACTTGTTGCAAAAGGACAACAAGAAATCTACATATAGATTTTATATATTTATCCATCATACATATCACATACCAAATTAACAACAAGACAATCTATCCTCAATTATTTAACATTCTTTCAATAGAACAAGCATGTTGCAAAATAACAACAAGAAATCTAAATTGTAACATTAAATAGTTCCCGTGAACATTATTCAACTACAAATAGAAAATAGGAACGATACCCATTAAACGTAAATATCAAAACAATCGATTTAATGCAACTCAACTGGCGATAAGACGCCATCGCCTAGTCATGAAGCGACATCTAATGAACAGTAAAGTAAATTTCTATCTATCAGATTTATTTTTAAGGTATTTTGAAGCTTTGGAAAACAGGCCAGAAAGGAATTTAGAAATATATTACAATTAAAAAAAAAAGAAGTTAAATTTGCCGAGAGTGAATTTTGTTCTTACATTTTAAACAGAAGGAAGCCGGAGCTTACCCTATCTCAGTTACGACTTAGGCCCAATTGTGTAGTTTGTTGGCTCAGGCACCAGTATATATATCATAAGCACAGAGAGAGGAGAGACAGGAAAAAAAGGGAGGGTGGGAGGGTGGGGGGGTGACACTCTAGAACACAAAGGAATACAAAGTAAGTGCATGCCGGAATATCTTCAGGAAAGTCCGCGGCCGTTCGGGAACCTTCTCAAAGGGGATACCTTCACTGCGCATGCCAAATTAACTCCAATGTTGTTGTTTTTGCACTCGCGTGATATCCTTCGCCGCTAGTGTTCTAATTTCCCGGTGCCGCGAAGGTCCGTCTGATGGTTTGTTGTGTCGTTCTTCCACGCAGCCCCAGTCAACAAGCAAACGAGGTAAGCCTCGACTATATTGTTGTTTAGTGTCTTTTATAAACCATCCGATGCTACATTACTACCTGTTCAGGTTATATGCATCTAAAATAAATCTGATGGGGAAGGGATGTGAAAGAAAGCATTTTATGTGATAAGAGTGGGAAAGCATTTAGAGAAAACCACACTGAGTAAATCTAAGAAGGATTCAAACTCCAATCTCCCCTTTGTAATGATATTGGTGTTTGGATCACTCTAAATTATGTAAAAAGTCATGGATGAAGGTAATTTTTCTTTAAAGTAATATATGTAGAGTATCCTTTTAAGATTCATCCATGAAGAAACATGCGCTTCTCAGAAATAATGTGAAAAGGATTACACCTTTAAAATATATTTTTTATACCATATTTCCTGTTAAAAGAACAACTGCGCTATTTCCTGTTAAAAGGAACAACTCCGCAGTATTTGGTAAAAGACAACAATTCCCTATACCAATAAGAAGCTAGCCTTCACAACACCTGTCGCCAGGACTCTTTCTATTAGTTGGTTTTTACACTGTTGACGAGGGGAGAAAGATGCAAGGGGTATGTCATATATAAGCCGTTGTGCATATGTTTAAGGCATATCCGCCCACGCACAAGTCAGAACCACACACTGGCAGTCACAGTATAACACAGTATAAAATAACTTACATTAATATCACAAGTGTGCAGTGATATAAAGCATTTAATTGGAGTATGTATGAGTAATTAACAGATGTCATTTAAATAAACCGTGTGTGAATAAACAGCCATCAACAGTTCTCTTTCTTCACATTTATTAATTATACTGTTCTAATTAGTGCTCAACCACAGAGCTAAAGAAAGCTGGTTAAACGGTATATTTTCCGTACAGTGATGATAGGCGCTCGAACACGGAGCTATAGACAACCTAAACATCATCACAGCATTATTATATCAGGAAATTAGTCCGTAGTGTTTCAATCAACGCCCAAAGCGGGGCGATTGATCAATAGTGTTACACTGTCATCAGCAGGCCAGTCTAACACAAGAGTAATGTCTTAGACCGGCCATTGAAGTGTGTAATTAGTTATTTGAATAATGTAATATTAACTGAACTATTTATATGGTATATTATTATGTGTATAAATACATGGGTTTATGTTTTGAATTGAAAATTGATTAATGTAAAATAATTGTGTAGTATACTTTTGTGATGTTACTTCGACTATGATTATTTTCAAATAGTTGTAAATTCAGTGTACGTTTAATATATTTTAATTTACTTGTTCCTATTTTATCATTTTCATGTATTTAAGGTATTTAACGTGCACTTCCTGAATCGACTGATTAAATCAGCACACAACTTATAAATAGCTTAAATCTAGAACAGACACAAAATCCAGCCCTCGACCGTTAATTCCTCACTTTGAACAGGGAACCCACATTTCACCAACGATACATCCCAAAGGTATGCCAGGAATAGAACCTGGAACACTTAGCTAAGCATAAAAACATGTTAACAACTAATCTAAGGTGTCGGACTGTGTCCATATTGAAATTGTTCTGACACCAGCCGAGGCTTTAATGGTTTATAGTGTTTGTAAGAATAAACTATATATTTAAAAAAATCAACAATAATTATTGAAAAATCACCTAAATGCTTGAAGATAATAGATATGTATATAGTCAGGATATTACATATCTCACCGAAAATGATTTGGGTTGTGATTTTAAGCTCAAGTTACAACAAAATCTTGGACATGCTGATGTATAGACTATGATAAGTGCGTGAAATTGTCTTGCTGTTGTATTCCAGGTGACGTCATAAGCAGCAGCGAACTAAACTGGGGACAATTATGCTTGCCCCCTACGTCTATTACTAGTAATGTTTATACCTAAACAGTTTCCCACTCTCCCTCCAAACAAATTCAAGTAGGTACATTTTCTCAAAACATTATCTTCCTTGTCCTTACTCCGGTAATGTAAATATACAGATAGCCCAAATGCAAATCTCCTAGAAATACTGAAAATATTATTTCTTCATCTAAAACCCATTATGACACTTTCATATAACATATAACTGGACTTATGATATATATACACAGGGTGGGGATGAGGTTTGTCTGACGTTCAGTGAGCTCACATCACTGACATTATCTTCAAAAAGTGAAAAAGTGTAGTATGTAGTTTGAGTTTATGTAGCTGGTGAATATTTACTTTTCAATAAAGTGTTAATTTTCACTAATCGCCTAACTGTCCCGGCCCCATACGATGTGTGTGTACATTAATGTTACAGTAACAAAACTATATTTTGTGAATGTCTTCTGGTCTACCTATAGTAATTAGAATATATTTATTACTGTGTAAACATCTACTTGCCTGCCTATGAAGACAAACATATTGGTCTATTATTTTTGTACAGACATTTGCTAACATACCTATAGTTCTTAATTAAGTCCACATAGCGTCTTTCTTGATAATGGCCGACAAATAATCTATTGTGCAACATTTGTTTTGCCAATATATGCACATCCTCTTCATTTTTGGTGTTATTTGAAATTCGAAGAGTTGATAATTGACTGTAAGACAGAGGTAGGTGTTCCATTCTTGCTAACCTGAAAATAATGTACATTTTACTATAAAAGCAGGAATACTAATTGGTAGGCTAGTTGTAGAAATGTAGGCCTATAACTTATCGAGAGAATATAAAACACAAGCTTAAGTTACATATTTCTATTAAATAAGTTATGTGGGACCAATAATACATTGTGTATAGCCTACTTATAAAACTAAGTGTCTTATATGAGTGTTAGTCTCTGTTCTATCAACAACAATGAAATATACAAATAAAGTGATGTAATAAAGAAAAAGTTTTCTTTATCCCTTTATTTGTTTATTTCATTGTGATTAGTACACACCCAAGAAGGCAGCAAATAGAAAAATATTGAGATTTAGGATATAAAGTTTGATAGTAATTTTGAATAATTAACTTATACACTTAACACAAATATCACTAAAATGACAAGAGAAACATAAATAATGACAAACATTTGAGTTGATATGATAGATTTTTTGCATTATAATGTTGATCAATAATCCTTCAGTTGTATGGCATGGCCTACTCTTTTCTTATGAACATAAAATAATGTTTGTTGACCAATATAATTCAAAGATTTAATTTATATGCATGAAAAGTTAGGTTAAGTTAGGTTTATAACCTAATAATTATTTTAAACATTAGCTTAGGTCACAGACAAATAATATACCCAGACACTCAACCTCCAGGTTAAAATGGTTGTACTCATTTTGGCAGATTGAGTCCTTCACCACTAGGATCACTGTGGTTAGTCCTATCATCACCCAGCAGTGACACTAGCGAAGCCCAGAGTTGAAGGACTCAAGCTGGCAAAAGGAGCGCAGCGAGACCCCCGTAAGGTTGAGTGTTTGTTTCTTACTTGTCTATGGCCTAGGCCTGATTTGGATATTTAAATTTGTGACAGATCTAACTTGTATACTTGGAAGTCGGAATCAGTTTGTTTGGGATGAGTTGCATAAGCTTGTGTGGAGTTGAGGTTCAAGATTTTTTCAAACAAAATAAAAGGACAATTGTGTCTCATTTGTAAGAGTTGGGTTTGCTACCAAAAAAAGGTGAACTTTAGTTGTTGTAAGTGATTATTGTGTTTGTATGCACATGCAATGCAAAAAAACACCTTATAACAGTTAGGCCTATTTTTGATTAAGTTGATGAAAGGGAGCTCAAACTTGAGATTGTAGCAGGGGATGGTATTTACTAAATAGTTTTCCCCTCTTCCTCTACGCCATTGTGAGTAAATTTTCTCTAAATTCAAACCTTCTCATTCCTACTCTATTACCATTCGTACTATATGAGAGTATGTAATATAACCTGAACAGGTTGTCAGACGCGATGGAAAGAATATTTTTTCAGTAAGAGGTAGCCTTATTTTAGAGGTTGTTCTTTATGGTTGTGAAATGTGATCTCTTACCTTAAATGACAAAAAATATATTAGAATACTCAAAAACAAGGTGCTTAAGAAGATATTTGGTCCAACACGGATGAGGCTAGTGGGGAGTGGAGGAGGTTACATAATGATAAGTTAAATAACCCTGTACTCATCACAAGACATTGTTAAGATAATTTAAGTCTCGTAGATCACAGTGGGCAGGACATGCAGCAAGAATGGGAGATTATAGAACTTTGTTCAGGGTACTTACTGGTAAACCCAATGGAAAGAGACCAATGTGAAGATCTAGACGCAGATGGTAGGTAATATTAGAAGAGACCTGAAAGAGATGGGCTGTAATTAGGTAACCTGAATAGAACTAGCTCAAGATAGGGACAGGGTGTAATGAGATAGACTGGATAGAACTAGCTCAAGATATGGACAGGATGTAATGAGGTGGAATGTATAGAACTAGCTCAAAATTGGGGTAGGGTGTAATGAGGTGGACTGGATAGTACTAGCTCAAGATAGGTATAGGGTGTAATGAGGTGGACTGGGTAGAACTAGTTCAAGATAAGGATAGAGCTTAATGAGGTGGACTAGATAGAATTAGTTAAAGATAGGGGTAGGGTGTAATGAGGTGGACTGGATAGAACTAGCTCAAAATAGGCAGAGTTTAATTAGGTGTACTGGATAGAACTAAAGATAGGGAAAGGTTTTAATTAGGTGGACAGGATAGAACTAGCTCAAGATAGGGATAGGGTGTAATGAGGTTAACTGAATAGAACTAGCACAAGATAGGGATAGGGTGTAATGAGGTGGACTGGATAGAACTAGCTCAAGATATGGACAGGATGTAATGAGGTGGAATGTATAGAACTAGCTCAAAATTGGGGTAGGGTGTAAT
>CABFVX010006839.1:9712-36258 GCA_902151425.1 Timema shepardi
AAAAAATGTCTAAAAATTATAGAAAAATGTTAAGGGTGGACAACCCTTATCACTAAGGGGTATGAAAAATAGATGTTGGCCGATTCTCAGACCTACTCAATATGCTCACAAAATTTCATGAGAATCGGTCAAGCCGTTTCGGAGGAGTACGGGAACAAACATTGTGACACGAGAATTTTATATATAAGATTTCCTCAGGTGTACTTGGATGGGGCCAACATGAACGCGCAGGTGGGGCTGTGTAGACCTGGGGACTATGGCTCAGATGTATCTCATCTGAACCTGCACAAAACCTTCTGCATCCCTCACGGAGGGGGAGGTCCAGGAATGGGCCCCATTGGAGTGTGAGTACGACTTCCTCGTTTTGATATCGGCTTCACCCTATGAAGCAAACACTTTTTAATGGGATTTTTGTGTGCATTTATTACTGTTTCGGTTCGTCCATTTTAACAATAGTACCGGCTGGAGCAATTAAACCTAACCATTTTAAAAATTAAATCGAAAACAATCCAATATACAACATTCAAAATGAAATTGTTTATAGGTTTTTTATAAGATTTTGAAATAAAAGTTATAATTTACTGTTTAAAAATAATGTCCCCCACATCTGCACCATTCTTCGTAGTGCACTCTTGCAGTCACTGGCGAGAGCTGTGTACGACCCTGCGATGCAGATCCAGTGAAATGGCATCAACCTCTTTGTGAATTCTGGCCTTTAAGTCTTCAATAGTGTTTAATGTATGAGAAAACACCTTATCTTTCAAATACCCCCATAAGGAAAAAATCAAAGGCTGTCAAATCCGGTGACCACGGAGATCATGGAAGGCCACCAAACTGGGAAATGATGTGCTCTGAGTGTCTCCATGCTGTGACGAGACATGTGAGTGGGCAGTGACCCCATCTTGTTGGAACCAAACATTTTAAAACTGACACTGACGTAACTCAGGAACAAGGACAATTGTTATCATTTCTGCATAACGTTCTGAGTTAGCTATTGTTGCTCGACCGCCAGAATAAATAAGGCTTAAATACACCCATTGATCCAACCCCACACCATACAATAACCTTTTCACTATAAACTGGTCTCTCGTGAATTTCTAGTGGGTTTTTAGCTTACCAATATCAGACATTTTGTTCATTCCCAAAACCTTTCAGGAATAAATTAGCCCCATCAGTCATTAGAAGAGTGTTTGAAAATTCCCGATTCTGATTTGTTTTATCCAATAAAGTCTCTCAACACTGCAAACCGACATGTTTGTCATGCTGGCCCGGTTCTTGCGGTAACTGAACTTTGTATGGGTGAAATCATAGGTCTGGGTGCACAATTCTCGAAAGACTCGTTCGAGCCCACTGTATCGCTCGAGCGTGTCAACGTGGAACAATGGATTGTGTTTTTATGAACTGTTGTTGAACCGACCAACTATCTCACTATGGCCACTCGTACCGCTAACCAGTATTACAAACCTAAAACTGGTTCGGTTTAATTTCCCCACCCTGTTTAATCGACCTTATTTTATAATATTAACCTTTTATTTAACTGAGTTTTCAGATTCTCATTTATTTTAAAGGTATTAATAGAGTGCCCAAGTTCTTGTTCTTCTGGAAGGGTCTTTGAACACAGACCTACACTGGTCCTACTTCTGTAATAACATAATATTTGAACTATTTATCATGTGATAGTTACTTTGGTAGATTTTGTCCATTCAGAAGTACTGTGTTTTACCCAGTATTGGCTTAAAATAAAAAATGTGTTAGATGCTACGTAAGATTATGCTATTTACTAAATTGATTACGAGTATTTGCTTAAAAAAGTTGATTATTTTTCTCAGTATGTCCGGGCTACATGAATTTAATTGTGATAATGAAGTAGGGACGAGGAATATATAGCTCAAAAGGAATGTGGCCTCATTTACATGTAGGGAGAAAGGTAAGTAATGAGGAAAACCACATTTGTAGATATCATATTCTGAAAATTTAAAAACTACACCTGGATACGGGAATCGAACCTGGGACATTTGGCTTAGTACGCCAATGCTCTAACCACTAAGATCCAGGAATCGTCGCGTGCCCAGGGTCATTCTTCCCTCATATTTTAAGGCAGAGTCTATGATGGACGTGCGGAAATCGTCGGCTACTAATGTGTGATTTTATTAAGATGACGAGCTATCAGATAACACAGCCACCTTAGTCTCGGTAGTTGGCTTTTGCTGTCATCTGTACAACTATTATAATTATAAGGGGCGGTATATTCAAGAATCAAATAGCCAAAGCTATTATTTTTGCTTTTAGTGAGGATTACTCCATCTAGATATCATATTACTAGAGCTAGCCAAGATTTGTGCCCCAACCTGTCACCAGAAAATCAGGCTAGGTGACCAATACATAAAGCTCGAATATCCCCCATTGATGAGGGTTTTAGTGAATTTCCTTTGAAATTGAAATCAAAGTATTTACTATGAATTTGAGAACTAACTTTTGATTTTAAAATAATACAGGCTTTAATTATATGTATAATTTATTTATTTATACAGAAAGTAAAATCAAATATTTTAGTAAAACATTCATTTGTAAGGAATTAACTTAGAAAATAATTGGTTTCGTGGCAAAGTGTGAAGTGATAGAAGTGACAAGGAAGAGGGTAAGGCCTAATAAAGCTATAGGGTCGGATGGAGTATAGCTGATAAAAGTAAAAAACGTAAAATATCTTGGAAGTGTGATTGAGGAGAAAGGTGGAAGTAGAAAAGATTTAATGAGAAGAGGACATCATGGAGAGTTGTTTCATAGGCGTGTAAGATATCTGCTATGGAGAAGGGAGGTGCCCTTGAAGTATAAGGAAAAATTAAAACTAAACATAAATATATTTATATCTAGATTTATATTTTAGTATGGGGCGTTTATTGACACCCTCGCGCCCACTTATGTTCTAAAACACGAGTTAAATGTATCCTATATTCATAATTTTCCCCACAGTCACAATATAGACTAACCAAATGTATATTGCGGTGGCTTATGTTGTTTTCATTGTTTCTTCAGGAAGTTTACTCTAAGCAGGTTCTTACGTAAGATAATGGGTCTGATTATAGCAAGGCTCACCTAGCACCCTTCTTACCTTCCCACCCCGTGGTCAACCCCATGGCGGACATGGGCAGACAATCCAAGTCGTTTGGGGTAGTCAGCGCTGCGCCCTTTGGGTCGTCTGCCATCTTGCCAATCTCGTGGGCCTACATTAAGGTAAGACATTCCATTCAATGATATTGTCACTAACTCGCTCTTGTGGTCAAATTGTACAAGGCGTCACTCTTACAATAGGCTGGACTACGTAAGACAATGAAGAGATCAGGGCTAGGACACCATTAGGGTGATCTAAGGGTGGTCTTTTCTAAATAATTTCCCATTCTTAATCCACTCAGAGGGGAACTAAGTTTGTGAGGAGCATGTTAGCTGTCATGAGGGGAAACAAGATTAGGAATGAAGTTATTAGAGAAAGAATGGGGGAACAGGGAGTACATGATATAGTAGAGAAAGCAAGACTGAGATGGGTTGGGGATGTATTAAATATGAAAAAAGATAGGATGCCAAAGAAAATTGTGGAAATGACTTATGTAGAAAAACGACCGCAAGGGAAGCCAAGAAAGAGTTGAGAGGATCAAATAATAGTACGTATGCAAGTGAGAGGAAAAAAGTGAACATAATTAAAGGAGGAAGAATAGTGGAAGGATAAAGGAAGATGGGGACACTTTACTAAATTGACCCTGCCATAGGTCAGAAACAGTTGATGACGATTATGATGATGACGACTACACGCACATTTGGGTACATTTCCTATAAACTTTACATTACTCATCCATCCTCTAGTAGCATAATTAATACACACACGTAAAACCCGTATTGCCAGTGAGACGCAAATTAAACAATTCTATCCTAACTTGTATAAAAGAAAAGTGTGTTAGCTAATTTCTAGGAAAACATTAAACAACTATCAGGACAGGATGAAATAGGTTTGTAGCCCTCATCAGGAGGTTCATTACTCAAAATAGGAAATAACGGAGTCTTGAAACCTGTGAGCAGCTTGAATACCATGATGACGCCATTTGTTAGCACCGTTTCTAAGTAATAACAAGCCATACCGGGTAAACCACCTCTCCCTCATGGTCTCAATCATTATACTCGATATAAGACCATACTCTTGGCGCATAGTTTTTTAAACAGACGTCACTAGTACCTGCTTAGATACCACTCATCATTAGATGCTACATCACTCTCAGTAACTGCCCCAGCCTACAGGACAATCCCCCAAATACAATCATCCCCACCAGTTACACATTCACCAGACCCTTCCTTCCAACAAGGACTTTAAGGAGATTGCTCACCAGGACGGATAAGACACATCTATGACATCACTCAGGAGAAGACCAAGTTTTCAAGAAGAACATTACTAAGCCCCTAGCACAACCATCTCCTTCCCCCAGACTGTATCCATAGCATAGCATAGCCATCTCCTTCCTTCAGACTGTATCGGAAGCACAGTATAACCATCCCCTTCCCTCACACTGCGTCAGGAGCACAACACTAATAACTCTTTCCCTCAGACTACATCTGGAGCACAAAATAGACATCTCCTTCCCTCAGACTGTATCAGGAGCACAGGACTAATAACTCTTTCCCTCAGACTACATCTGGAGCACAAAATAGACATCTCCTTCCCTCAGACTGTATCAGGAGCACAGCACTAATAACTCTTTCCCTCAGACTACATCTGGAGCACAAAATAGACATCTCCTTCCCTCTGACTGTATCAGGAGCACAGCACTAATAACTACTTCTCTCAGACTGCATCTGGAGCACAAAATAGACAACCCTTTCCCTCAGACTGGATAGAGGTACGGTTTAAGCTCTTTAGATGCTTTGTCCACAGTCAACCTCTTGTTCCTCATTGACTTAATGCCCCTTCGTTGTCACCCCAATGCAGAATAGGACCCCCGCACGCTACCTGTCTCTGATGAAACTCGATAGCACCACCAGAAATACACAGCGAAGACAGGGTAAATTCCACACCTACATGCACCAAGGGATCTCATAGTAATATAATCCCTCTATGTAATTCTCTCGGTAATGAGTTCCACATACGTTAAGGGTAGCTCAGCTACTCCCATTTCTATGAACAACAAGCAGTTAGAAGAAACTAAGGCTCCCCTTTTATAGACACGTCAATACATTTGAAATCATTAACACTATCAGACTTGATGATTGTTACCATCCGGATTGCTTACGTGCGAAGTGCTAGTAACCAATAACAGGAGGTGGTTCTTAACATCCCACACTACTCGATATCTACTTTACTCTCATAGGTGAAATGGGAGCTCTCCCCAACTGGTTATTCCACATATCACCTAGGAGATGATAGGTAACTTCAACACTCTGGACATAGAATTAGACAACTACCTATATCAAGAATCAGGCATAGACCACAAATATAGCTTTATCCCTATCATTAAAGTAATCTCATGTCTCACTACGAATTGTATAACAAGTAATCGTGTTTCTCAACCAATTAAAACCAGGTAAAACAACCTTTTTCAAGTTTCACCCCGAAATGTAGTAGGCCTATAACTGAATTTGATGAACAATTCATCATGAAATTAACTCTAGGATGAAGCTAGCTCTAGTTAAAAAATCGCCTCCTTAATAAAAATCATCAACGTGAATAAATTACATTTTTATTTAAAATTATACATTATATGTGTGTTTTGTCCTATTTAAAAAATATAGGTATATTTGCTAAGAAGCCATTGATAACATGAGTATTGTATCGGCTCGGTACAACAATCATAGATATCCAGTTCACGCATAGCCATGTCTTGTTCACTCACTTCTAAAAGTGAACACGTCTAATGATTTCATTCTTGATTAAAGTGTGTTCTTGAGTTAACTAGAAAGTTGAGATATTTCGAGAGGTACACACGTATTATGTTAATAAATAGATTAATACTGAGCCATTAAGTTGCATAAAATATTCAATTAAACTATATAGAATAGTTTAAATCTTTGGTATTAAATCCAAACAAAATAGTTTTTATACAAAGTAATATTTTTAATATTGTTTAAATTAATGTAATTATTTCCTTTTTAGGCGTACAAAAATAATAACAGTACTTAAAGGTTCTAAACACCAGTGCACTTAATTAATAGCAGTTAATAATAGTACTTAAAGTTACTAAACACCAATGCACTTAATTAATACCAGTTAATAATAGTACTTAAAGGTACTAAACACCAATGCACTTAATAACAGTACTTAAAGATACTAAACACCAATGCACTTAATTGATAGCAGTTAATAACAGTACTTAAAGGTACTAAACACCAATGCGCTTAATTGATAGCAGTTAATAATAGTACTTAAAGGTACTAAACACCAATGCACTTAATTGATAGCAGTTAATAATAGTACTTAAAGGTTCTAAACACCAATGCACTTAATTGATAGCAGATAATAATAGTACTTAAAGTTATTAAACACCAATGAACTTAATTGATAGCAGTTAATAATAGTACTTAAAGGCTCTAAACACCAATGCACCTAATTAATACCAGTTAATAATAGTACTTAAAGGTACTAAACACCAATGAACTTAATTGATAGCAGTTAATAATAGTACTTAAAGGTACTAAACACCAATTCACTTAATTGATAGCAGTTAATAATAGTACTTAAAGGTACTAAACACCAATGCACTTAATTGATAGCAGTTAATAATAGTACTTAAAGGTTCTAAACACCAATACACTTAATTAATACCAGTTAATAATAGCACTTAAAGGTACTAAACACCAATGCACTTAATTAATACCAGATAATAATAATACTTAAAGTTACTAAACACCAATGCACTTAATTAATAGCAGTATCTGAAAATAATATACCACCACTAAAACTGTCCCATGTTATATCTGAATATCTTGAAATGTTTTTAGTAAAATCTACTGTTCTTCCTGCCAACATCATACTACCCACACACTTGTCGGTAAATTCGATGTACGTAACTTACGTATCTTATTCTCTTTTATTTATTTTAATAACTACATTAGCTCAAATCATAAGATTTACATCGATTTAAGGTGGTTTTTGGAGTTCAAAAGAGGCCTTAAAAAATGGACAGGATTAGGATATTCTTAAAAAATATAAATAAGATCGCTCTCTATTGTGTAGCTAATTGAAATTGTTAGTATTTAGTAAATAAATACTAGATATTTCAATTAAATTATATCAAAACCTATTTTGATATTTCAAATTTTAAATTAGTATGTATTTTAAAATGAACCTGAAACATATTAATCTATCTTAGGTATTAATGTAAACTTATATAAGTCATTATTTACGAGAATCTCAATTTAATAAAACACTATTAGTATATCTTAATTTATTTTAAAACTACTATATTTGAGTTTTAGCTAGCAATCATATACTTATGTTTATACTGACCGTTTTTACTTAGATATGTTTTCTTACTACCACGGTCAACTTGTTATTACATATCGGAAAACCTAAATTAACCTAAATTAACTTTCAATTGAGCGTAGTACTAAGAACGCAATTACACTTTTGTACAGTATTGTGACCTACCCCCAGCCGTATCCCACAAAAGAAATGACGGACAGAGGTAAGCACAAGAGAGTTATAATTTTATTATCAAAGAAAACATGATACAACTCAATGGGGGAGTGACACTTAGGATTAATAGAGAAACCGCAAGCCAGAAGGGCTGCAAGGCACAAGGGACACCGCCGGGGCCTGAAGGGCCTTACGACAATAATAACAACAGGCGGCTCCTTACAATTAGACACCAGAAAATTTACAATGAATTAGCCTAACATTAACACCTAACAAGGCGTCCATACAATTGTTAATATACCCGCCAGTTCGCGGTCTCACTTTCGACCAACCTTGGTAGAAAACAAGGCGGCCAATATGAACAATCTCCAGACATTAGAGATACCTAAAATATCGGAGAACAAATAACTATAAAGTAAACATGGTCTTAAGGGCTGACGTAGTAGATCGTTATGAAAGACATTAGTCGTAGATATAAATTGAATTTTGAAAGATTGTAGATTAAAGCCAAAAAGAATTTGGAATATAGCATCGAGCCTACAAATGTTAGGCTATTTGCCTTCGAAAGCCCAGAGCGTAATGTGTGTCTTTCCGCTGGGCTCACGCCATTATATACATTCTGTGAAAACATGTGTTCTCAGGGCAAGGAACCAACACAAGGGGGACGGGGGCGGAGTATTCGAGAATAATCTCGATAACCAATGGGCGTAATTTGCACGTTGTAAAATAGTCCATGGAAGTTTTTTATCTGCAATGCAGCAGAACGACGCGCGCAGACTGGTGGTCACTGTTGTCCACATGGGAGGAGAAGTGGGTGGGGGGGAGCCCAAACCACACGGCCAGAGATGAGGTACGAACCTTGGTTCAGTCGGGCGTGGATGTTGTGGTGACGAGCGTCTCCGGTGTGTATTGTAGTGGAGTCGGAACGAGTCAAGTTGAGCTGGCCTGGTGAGTGTTATTATTTCTTCCATGTCACGTTGTAACAAGGTTACAGTATCAGTACGTACACTTAATTTACCTTGAAGGATAGCAGTCTTACCCTGACGTATTACTTTATGGCCTTACCTTACGAGGCGCCATAGTGGGTCCATGCGCGGTATATCTGCTACAGTCCGGGGTTAACGGATAGCACTCTAGAATTTGCTAACGAAAAAAGTGTATAAAAATATTTCCATTTATTAATTATTAATATTATTATTATAGATTTTTTATTAAGGGCTATTTACACAAAATGATTGGCATGTGAAGGATATACTCGATTAAACCTCAACCTCCCTATCACCAAATATCCGATATGTAGCGAACCTATCATCTTTAGAACAAATGAACACTGTTGAGCAAAACGCATTGGCATGAGAGGGTCGGGAGCACATCTATAAATCAGGTAGGATCTCACTCCACTGAGCTAAGCAATGGCTCTTATTGTGCAGATGATGGGAGCTCGTGGTCTTCGCAAGGCGACGCAAGTCGCAATCCTCAACGCCAACTATATGAGCCGGAGATTGGAGGAGCACTACCCGACCCTATACAAGGGCCAAACTAGTCGACTGGTGGCTCATGAGTTTATACTGGACGTGCGGGAGCTGAAAAAAACTGCCAACATAGAGGCTGTGGACATAGCCAAGAGACTCATGGACTATGGTAAGATTATGTCTGCCAACATAGAGGCTGTGGACATAGCCAAGAGACTCATGTACTATGGTAAGATTATGTGTGTCAACATAGAGGCTGTGGACATAGCCAAGAGGCTCATGGACTATGGTAAGATTATGTGTGTCAACATAGAGGCTGTGGACATAGCCAAGAGGCTCAGGGACTATGGTAAGATTATGTCTGCCAACATAGAGGCTGTGGATATAGCCAAGAGACTCGTGGACTATGGTAAGATTATATCTGTCAACATAGAGGCTGTGGACATAGCCAAGAGACTCATGGACTAAGGTAAGATTATGTCTGCCAACATAGAGGCTATAGACATAGCCAAGAGACTCATCGACTATGGTAAGATTATGTCTGCCAACATAGAGGTTGTGGACATAGCCAAGAGGCTCAGGGACTATGGTAAGATTATGTCTGCCAACATAGAGGCTGTGGACATAGCCAAGAGACTCATGGACTATGGTAAGATTATGTCTGCCAACATAGAGGCTGTGGACATAGCCAAGAGGCTCAGGGACTATGGTAAGATTATGTCTGCCAACATAGAGGCTGTGGACATAGCCAAGAGACTCATGGACTATGGTAAGATTATGTGTGTCAACATAGAGGCTGTGGACATAGCCAAGAGACTCATGGACTATGGTAAGATTATGTGTGTCAACATAGAGGCTGTGGACATAGCCAAGAGACTCATGGACTATGGTAAGATTATGTGTGTCAACATAGAGGCTGTGGACATAGCCAAGAGACTCATGGACTATGGTAAGATTATGTGTGTCAACATAGAGGCTGTGGACATAGCCAAGAGACTCATGGACTATGGTAAGATTATGTGTGTCAACATAGAGGCTGTGGACATAGCCAAGAGACTCATGGACTATGGTAAGATTATGTGTGTCAACATAGAGGCTGTGGACATAGCCAAGAGACTCATGGACTATGGTAAGATTATGTGTGTCAACATAGAGGCTGTGGACATAGCCAAGAGACTCATGGACTATGGTAAGATTATGTGTGTCAACATAGAGGCTGTGGACATAGCCAAGAGACTCATGGACTATGGTAAGATTATGTGTGTCAACATAGAGGCTGTGGACATAGCCAAGAGACTCATGGACTATGGTAAGATTATGTGTGTCAACATAGAGGCTGTGGACATAGCCAAGAGACTCATGGACTATGGTAAGATTATGTGTGTCAACATAGAGGCTGTGGACATAGCCAAGAGACTCATGGACTATGGTAAGATTATGTGTGTCAACATAGAGGCTGTGGACATAGCCAAGAGACTCATGGACTATGGTAAGATTATGTGTGTCAACATAGAGGCTGTGGACATAGCCAAGAGACTCATGGACTATGGTAAGATTATGTGTGTCAACATAGAGGCTGTGGACATAGCCAAGAGACTCATGGACTATGGTAAGATTATGTGTGTCAACATAGAGGCTGTGGACATAGCCAAGAGACTCATGGACTATGGTAAGATTATGTGTGTCAACATAGAGGCTGTGGACATAGCCAAGAGACTCATGGACTATGGTAAGATTATGTGTGTCAACATAGAGGCTGTGGACATAGCCAAGAGACTCATGGACTATGGTAGGATTATGTGTGTCAACATAGAGGCTGTGGACATAGCCAAGAGACTCATGGACTATGGTAAGATTATGTGTGTCAACATAGAGGCTGTGGACATAGCCAAGAGACTCATGGACTATGGTAAGATTATGTGTGTCAACATAGAGGCTGTGGACATAGCCAAGAGACTCATGGACTATGGTAGGATTATGTGTGTCAACATAGAGGCTGTGGACATAGCCAAGAGACTCATGGACTATGGTAAGATTATGTGTGTCAACATAGAGGCTGTGGACATAGCCAAGAGACTCATGGACTATGGTAAGATTATGTGTGTCAACATAGAGGCTGTGGACATAGCCAAGAGACTCATGGACTATGGTAAGATTATGTGTGTCAACATAGAGGCTGTGGACATAGCCAAGAGACTCATGGACTATGGTAAGATTATGTGTGTCAACATAGAGGCTGTGGACATAGCCAAGAGACTCATGGACTATGGTAAGATTATGTGTGTCAACATAGAGGCTGTGGACATAGCCAAGAGACTCATGGACTATGGTAAGATTATGTGTGTCAACATAGAGGCTGTGGACATAGCCAAGAGACTCATGGACTATGGTAAGATTATGTGTGTCAACATAGAGGCTGTGGACATAGCCAAGAGACTCATGGACTATGGTAAGATTATGTGTGTCAACATAGAGGCTGTGGACATAGCCAAGAGACTCATGGACTATGGTAAGATTATGTGTGTCAACATAGAGGCTGTGGACATAGCCAAGAGACTCATGGACTATGGTAAGATTATGTGTGTCAACATAGAGGCTGTGGACATAGCCAAGAGACTCATGGACTATGGTAAGATTATGTGTGTCAACATAGAGGCTGTGGACATAGCCAAGAGACTCATGGACTATGGTAAGATTATGTGTGTCAACATAGAGGCTGTGGACATAGCCAAGAGACTCATGGACTATGGTAAGATTATGTGTGTCAACATAGAGGCTGTGGACATAGCCAAGAGACTCATGGACTATGGTAAGATTATGTGTGTCAACATAGAGGCTGTGGACATAGCCAAGAGACTCATGGACTATGGTAAGATTATGTGTGTCAACATAGAGGCTGTGGACATAGCCAAGAGACTCATGGACTATGGTAAGATTATGTGTGTCAACATAGAGGCTGTGGACATAGCCAAGAGACTCATGGACTATGGTAGGATTATGTGTGTCAACATAGAGGCTGTGGACATAGCCAAGAGACTCATGGACTATGGTAGGATTATGTGTGTCAACATAGATGCTGTGGACATAGCCAAGAGACTCATGGACTATGGTAGGATTATGTGTGTCAACATAGAGACTGTGGACATAACCAAGAGTCTCATGGACAATGGTAAGATTATATCTTTCAACATAGAGGCTGTGGACATAGCCAAGAGACTCAAGGACTATGGTAAGATTATGTGTGTCAACATAGAGGCTGTGGACAGAGCCAAGAGGCTCATGGACTATGGTATGATTATATCTGTTCTCAAAAAGGCTGTGGACATAGTGCGAGGGGTGTGTTTGTGTCCATCCAGTGTAGTGTACAGATTACTGCAAGAGACTCATGTACTATGGTACAAGTTATATCTGTCATGTTTCCAACGGACTCATGGTCTATGGTACAAGTTATATCTGTCATGTTGCCAACGGACTCGTGGACTATGGCACAGGTTATATCTGTCATGTTGCCGACGGACTCATGGACTATGGCACAGGTTATATCTGTCATGTTGCCGACGGGCTCGTGGACTATGGTACAAGTTATATCTGTCATGTTGTCAACGGACTCATGGACTATGGTACAAGTTATATCTGTCATGTTGCCAACAGACTCATGGACTAGGGTACAAGTTATATCTGTCATGTTGCCAAATAACTCATGGACTATGGTACAAGTTATATCTGTCATGTTGCCGACGGACACATGGACTATGCACGATACAAGTTATATCTGTCATATTGCCAACGGACTCGTGGACTATGGTACAAGTTATATCTGTCAATGTTGCCGACGGACTCTTGGACTATGGCACAGTTTATATCTGTCATGTTGCCGACGGACTCGTGGACTATGGTACAGTTTATATCTGTCATGTTGCCGACGGACTCGTGGACTATGGTACAAGTTATATCTGTCATGTTGTCAACGGACACATGGACTATGCACGATACAAGTTATATCTGTCATATTGCCAACGGACTCGTGGACTATGGTACAAGTTATATCTGTCAATGTTGCCGACGGACTCTTGGACTATGGTACAAGTTATATCAGTTATGTTGCCAACGGACTCAGGGACTATGGTAATTTAATGTCCGTCTCTAAATATTATTTTGAATATAAGCTTTTGACAATTAAATGCTTCTAGAACAAATATGGAATGCTCCTTTTCCAGAAAATATATGAATTTGGATGCCCTTTGAAACTATTTAAAGCAGTCATCTGGATTTTTTTTGTATTAGATGTATCTAGATTCTGGAAGATTTTGAAAATGATTTTCCAACGACAATTTTGTTTATTTTATCCTTTTAAACTCTATCTTTCGTGGTCCTCACCTGGATATTTTTAGAAAATGATAGACTTCTAAAAGATAGTTGGAATAATATTCAATTTGAACATTTTGTAAATTAAATTCCTCTGAAAATTAATCTAAGGGGGTAGGCTAGGTACCTAAGATAGAATTGGCAATATTGTGCTTTTATAAGTGATTTGTAGTTGACATAAGGCATATTTGAGAAAATAGGAGGGAAGTAAACTATATATAGAGGCTTGAACATACGAGTATTTTATCCCATACCACTGAGCTTCTAGTCCCAGAGCCAGATATTATTGAAGACAATATTAGTATATTAAATGATCATAAAGCTCCAGGTATAGATTCATTTTTAGCGGAGTTAACAAAGGAAGGCGTGAATTGTTGGTACTGCTGTGTTCCACAATATATAATACCTTTTTTCTAAACGGGATATTTTCTTTTAGCATCGCGTCTTACTACCCGTCAGGGCTGTACGCTAGAGAGATAAAACTGAGTGTAACAACCAAAGAAGTATTTCACTACTACCAAAATATTACACAATTTTAATCAGATTGAAGCCATATTTAGAGGAAATAATTTGGGATCATCAATGGATTTAGACAAAATAGATCAACAATGAATCAGATTTCTACTTTTCAGCAGATATTTTTAAACAATATGAGAATACAAAATGACGGTACATCAATTACACATCTATTTTAAAAGGGTTTATGATTCTGTTAAAAGAAACCAATTTTATGACATTTTAGTTACATTTGAGATACCCAAAATACTTGTCAAGTTAATTGAGGTATGTTTGACTGATACGCGTGGTAGGATCACACCTTTAAGTTAGTTCCGAAACACGTAATGTGTTGAAACATCACTTTTAAACATAGCCTTAGACTATTCTATTAGGGCAATGCAAGAGAGTAGGAAAAGCTTGAAATTAAACGATACAATCCAGATATTAAGGTAAGTAGTTGATTTAGCGTTGTTGTGCTGCAAGAAATGCAGAATTATATTAGAGGCTAGTGAGGAAATAGGTTTAAAAATGAACGCTGGAAAGACTTTGTATATGATTACACTGAGAACACAGATTAAGAAGGATAATTAAAAAAACAATTCAAGCAACATTTCATTTGACTGAGTTAATGAGTTTAAATATTTAGGAACAATTTTAACTAGCGATAACCTTATTAATTTATATTGTAAATTAGGAAAAATAATAGAGTCGGGAAATGCATGCTGCCAGGCCTACTAGGTCAGTAACCTTTCACCAGTGGTCAAGGAATGAAGAATGAAGAATATACGAAGCAATAGTTTACCGGTTGTTCTCTGTGTGTGAAACGAGGCCTCTTACTTTGCAAGATGAAAACAAACTTAGGGTGCTCGTAAAGAAGGTGCTCAAAAGAAGGATGAAGATACTGGGGAGTGGGGGAGGAGGTTATATAATGTCCTGTTACATACAATGTATTAAACACACGGCATTGTTAGAGTAACCCAACTTCGCAGATTACGGTGGGCAGAATGTGCAACGCGAATGGAACAATCTCTAACCGGTTTCGGGTTATTGACTGGCAAACCCAATGGGAAGAGACCATTGGAAATACCTAAATTTAAATGGGAGGATAACATTAGAATGGATAGGAAGGAAGAGATATGGTATAATGAGGTGGACTGGACTAGAAATAGCTCAAGATAGGGATATATTACGTGCTTTTGTAAGTGCGGTAATAAACTTTAATAAAGTTCCTAAAGCCGGAGTGGGCAACCCTGTCACCAAACCCCACAAGTGGAGAATTCGTGTTTTCAAGCTCTTCCAGGAAAATAAACTTTTCCTGGCTAATTTTGGTGGTTATAACTTTATATTTCCTGCACAGCATTGGAAGAATCTCACACATGCAATGAGTTCAAATATCCAGCCAATGTTTCTGAAACTTATCGGACAAAAGGACTATCAAATTACCAATTAAATTTTCTTACATTTTCACGTTGTACAGTTGTCATCAATGGCGTGTGAGGCAGTTGTGGATGGGTAGTCAACATGAACATGTTTGGAATAAACTTGTTCAAACAGTGTGTGTTGTTTTAAATGTTCGCTCGAGCAACCTAACTCTTCAGTCTGTACCTGGCGTGTTGAATTTCACTTCTCGTTCACCTCACCTGTGGCTACACCGAGAAATATGTTGCCCCCCCTCCCCTCCACCCCTCTGGCCTAGAGTAAGTAAGTCTGATTATAAGTAGATAGTTTGTTTTTACATTTAAAAACTATATAATACCAGGGATTAGATAGACAATCTTTTGAACTCTCTAAGTACGCTTGTAACCGCGTCTAAATATCTTATATTTAAATTAAAAAATGGCACCTAAACACAGGACTAGGCATAAAACGGTGGTATCATTAGCACTAATCTATCCAGAAGTAGTCCCGTGCCCAAGGTTACTCTTCACTCATATTTTAAGGCGGGATCTGTGATGGATATTCTCGTCAATAACAACTATAGTAGATGTCCTATTCAACCCAGTATGATATGCTCATTCTCACAGTTACAAGTGTACATTTGGCAGTAAAAGGTCTACTACCGAGTTGAAGGTGTCTTAGTTATCTGTTAGCTCGTGATCTTGATTGATCAATCATTCGTATCTGATAACTTCCACAAGCACATCTCAGATTCTACCTTAAAACACACGTGAATGATGACCTGGGGCCCGGGATTACTTAGGGATGGCTTAGTGGTTAATATTATAGGCGTACTAAGCCAATCATCCCGCGTCCATTTCTCGTGTCCATGAGTAGTTTACAACTTGAAAGTGTATAGTATATTATACAGTATAAAAGCTATAAGTGGTGACAGCAAAGGGTTCCATTTATTATTAAAGGTCGACAATATTCATGAGAACACCTTGATGTGACTGTTTCAACAGGTTTTCACTACTATATTCATGAAAACACCTTGATGTGACTGTTTCAACAGGTTTTCACGACTATATTCATGAGAACACCTTGATGTGACTGTTTCAACAGGTTTTCACTACTATATTCACGAGAAAACCTTGATGTGACTGTTTCAACAGGTTTTCACGACTATATTCACGAGAACACCTTGATGTGACTGTTTCAACAAGTTTTCACTACTATATTCACGAGAAAACCTTGATGTGACTGTTTCAACAGGTTTTCACGACTATATTCACGAGGACACCTTGATGTGACTGTTTCAACAGGTTTTAACGACTATATTCACGAGAACACCTTGATGTGACTGTTTCAACAGGTTTTCACGACTATATTCATGAGAACACCTTGATGTGACTGTTTCAACAGGTTTTCACGACTATATTCACGAGAACACCTTGATGTGACTGTTTCAACAGGTTTTCACAACTATATTCACGAGAACACCTTGATATGACTGTTTCAACAGGTTTTCACGACTATATTCACGAGAACACCTTGATGTGACTGTTTCAACAGGTTTTCACTACTATATTCATGAGAAAACCTTGATGTGACTGTTTCAACAGGTTTTCACTACTATATTCATGAGAACACCTTGATGTGACTGTTTCAACAGGTTTTCACTACTATATTCATGAGAAAACCTTGATGTGACTGTTTCAACAGGTTTTCACGCCCCAACCATGTCTTGGCCTGTCAACGGGACCCTCATGATAGAACCTACAGAGTCAGAAGACAAGGAGGAACTAGACCGTTTCTGTGACGCTCTTATAAGTGAGTTACTTCAAATTACAAATTATTATTAGCATTTTTAGATATTTAAAGATATCTATCCGAACTTTATACTCTTCCATGGGTACAAATTTAGTTTATTTTTTAATGCTATCATTCCATTACTAGAACTGCCAAGACTTTAGAAAATCACGTTTTAACTTGAATGACAATATAAAGTAACGTAAGAGATTTCTATAAACTAGCAAATGTTTGATCACTTCTATTTATAACAGCATTAAATAGTAGGTTTTAAACATTTTTTAAAACTATAATAATTGTAGGTTATGAAATACCTTCAAATTTGTATAACATTAAACTTATTAAAGTAGTTTTAAACAAAAACACTCAAACGTATGTACAATGTAGTTATACACCTTTTCTTACTTTCTGTCAAATGTACTTTGTCAGATTGTTGACATGGCAGAAGCTTATTTTCAAATAAATTTAGTTTGTCTAAATTGTCACAAAAATATCAAAATATTTATTTGGGTTACTATTAAAAAATGTTGCCTTATTATATTTTGAAGGTGGGAAGGGTTTAATGGATGATATATATAAACAATTTAAAATTAAATCTCAATTACAATATACCCTTACGTGCAATAAGAAGCAGCAAAACAATCTTACTTGAGTTAATCTACATATTAAGTTTGAAAACCATTGACCCCCGAAAACTATTTCAATAAATTAAACCTGTCAGATTGTGTTTTGTTTTAAAAATTATAAATGTTAGAAAAATATTGTATGATGCACACATAAATAATTACTTTATTATTATTATTATTATTATTATTATTATTATTACAGCTAAAGCAGAATCCTGATATGAGAGTCATTAAGGGAGATACTGTGCTACCAGTGGTGTAGTCGTAGATTTAACAGTGACGTAACGCAAGACTACCAGTGGTGTAGTCGTAGATTTAACAGTGACGTAACGCAAGGCTACCAGTGGTGTAGTCGTAGATTTAACAGTGACGTAACGCAAGTCTACCAGTGGTGTAGTCGTAGATTCAACAGTGCCGTAACGCAAGGCTACCAGTGGTGTAGTCGTAGATTTAACAGTGCCGAAACGCAAGGCTTAGCCACCCCAAAGTTGAAGGGTGGGCTTGGAGGGCATAGACCCCTAACCACCGTAGGCGAAAAAAATTCACAGACATAAATGCCTCTAGAAGCTATTTGGAGCATTTTTAATGGTTACTAAGGCAATAAACTTAATTAGCGCACACCTCCTAAAATTCCAAGAATTCGCATAGAGCAGAGTAAATTTCATCTGAATTTATTGATACATAGTATGGAAAAGGTTTTAACATAATATTGATATAATATCAATCAGCTGAGTTAGAATTGCATATTAGGCCTATATGTAATAAAAGTTTACTAAAATATAAAATTTTGAATATTTTTAACACAAGAACATTTTCATACTGATAGGTTAAAAATGAAATAATATATCTCATCAAATATAAATTAAAATGAATTAATTAAAATTCTTACAAAACAAATTAAACTATATACTTGATAGATAATATACTATGCCTTTTCATTTTTAATAAGTAATTAATTAAAATACTTGGTGAACGGGTTGTCTTCTTCCTCTTCTTTAAGGCTAGGTGTAGCTTGTTGTGTCATCTGCGTTGCGGTGTTTTCTTAACCATGTCCTAACATAAGGCGCAGTATCCCACTTTATTGCTTTGGGGCGGTAAAGCTTAGTGAACATCAGGGCTGAGATATGTCTGTGGTATTGTAATTCTTGTGGATTAGGTGATGATAGAGTACTCATGTGACTGAATCCATGCTCACAGTCAGCGGGAGTGCAGGGTATAAGCTTGGTGAACATCAGGGCTGAGATATGCCTGTGGTATTGTAATTCTCGTGCAGTAGGTGATGATAGAGTACTCATGTGACTGAATCCATGCCCACATTCAGTGGGAGTGCAGGGTATAAGCTTGGTGAACATCAGGGCTGAGATATGCCTGTGGTATTGTAATTCTTGTGCAGTAGGTGATGATATAGTAGTCATGTGACTGAATCCATGCCCACATTCAGCGGAAATGCAGGGTAGAAGCTTAGTGAACATCAGGGCTGAGATATGTCTGTGGTAATGTAATTCTTGTGGAGTAGGTGATGATAGAGTACCCATGTGACTGAATCCATGCCCACATTCAACGGAAGTGCAGGGTATAAGCTTAGTGAACATCAGGGCTGAGATATGTCTGTGGTATTGTAATTCTTGTGGAGTAGGTGATGATAGAGTACTCATGTGACTGAATCCATGCCCACATTCAACGAAAGTGCAGGGTAGAAGCTTGGTGCAATTTAACAAAGGATTCAAGTCTTTTGGAATGTAAGAGTTCTCTCTCAGGATAATCCATATAGCTGTATTTTATTCCAGATACCTTTATTTTGAACTTGATATAAAGTTTATCACTCTCATGTTCTTAATATCCTCTGGGTTTATCTTAAGGCCAGCTATCGCTTTAAAGCACTTTCAGTCCGTTAGTTGTATTCTTCTTCATGTAGAGCTGCATTCACAGTTTATGGCTCATGACTGCAAATTGTAGTGGGCAGTCTTCTATTCTGATTGTTAGACTCGATAGTAATTACTGATGGTTGATTGCAGACATTTACCATGAGCGTTTTATGAGAACGCTGCAATAACTACCCTCGTTTATTGCATCAAGGCATTTTGTCCCAGGATTCTCTTTTAAGAGTTCAAAAAATCGTACGCTTCTCTTTACGATGTGGTCTGCACAGATCACTGTTATTTTTCTGTTTTGTAAACATTCTGACGGCATCGATAATTCGAACAAAATATCATACATGAGTGCCAAGTCTAATAAGAATTGAGATAATGAGAAGCGTTTAATTAATTCTTTACACATAGCCCATTCTGTTGATCTTCTACTTTGGTCCTCCTTGGCCTTGCTAAAATAGTTATATAGAGCGTTGTATCCAAACCATACGTCTGTTGCGGATTTAAAAGAGATAGCTACCCATCTGGTGCTTAATATCAATTCAATTTTATCAAGTTGTAGGTCTAGCTCATTAGCACACTCGGCTAATTTACCTGGCGATTTACCAAAGACACTATACAGTTTGTCCATAGAATTCTGAAAATGATTAATGGCCCCCACGTCGTTAACTGCATCACTTAGTGATAATTCTAATCTATGGTTCATGCACTGCCACAATATGATGTTTGGATATTTTTTAACAGTTTTTCTGTGACACAAGATTTTTTCCGTTACATGACAATTGCACCATCACTTGCAAACTCAACTAGATATTATTTGACATAATTGTCATCAAAACCATGTTTGTTTAAACCACTTCGTAAATTTTGAAAAAAAAATATAGATGTTTGGTTAGGTAATTCTATTAAATACAAAAATAAAAAGTGTTGGGAAGCTTCTTGGTAATTTCACTTTTAAATAAACAATTAAAGTGAACTTAGATGCCAAGCTAGTTAGTTGATTCATTTATTATGATCGAAATTTTAAATGAAATACCCAAAATCTGTTGTATTACTTGTTTTTTCCATTTTTTCATTGCGTTTGAAATATGATCAATATTTTCTACTGCACTAAAGTTTTAGTGCAACCCAACACCGATGTTAACGCAAATTATTTTTGGTAGCTCCAAAAGCCAAAATAGTCAGAATAAGGCCGGTCATGTTTTTCAAGGTAATATGCTGACCTGAATATTGTTTTTGTTGATGTGATATAATATGCATTCATTGTATCACACATGTTTTCCATTGTCTCCAATTTTGACTTTGCAGTTATTGTATCTGTAGACGTTTGGTTATAAAATTGTTTGTGTGGAAAAAAAATTCTTAAACACGTGAGCTGTGCAGCCTTCGTAGATCCATTAAAAGCGATTGTATATGGACACCATTCTTTTCAAATGGCTGTACGTTCCTTTTTAAATGCGCAAAGATGAAAAACTTGCCTGCATATCTTACAGACTAATTTACCGTTTTGATAATCGTGCCAAGGGAAAGCATCTTTCTTATGTTCTCACATTTTCTGAGTCCATACAGATGGCAATTATTATTAGAAGAAGTACCTCCACTTACGGTTGTGATCCATTTTCAGCAGCTGTAGCTGTAGGCAGATTCAGCTGATTAGTGGGAGGATTGTTTCCTTGTCTGAAGAACGTTGTTAACTTTTTTCCCTAAGAGATTCCATTTAAACAGCTTAGAGCTATAAAAAATCTTGCCTGAGCTCAATAAACAAAACTCACCTTTATGGAACCGGACACGCAATCATGCACAAACGCTATCATTTGTTGCACTGACTGTCACTACAAAACTGCCATCCCATCACAAGTCACCACTGGACAGCTGCGGCTGCCATCCCATCACCAGTCACCACCGGCCAGCTGCGGCTGCCATCCCATCACAAGTCACCACTGGCCAGCTGCGGCAGACTGTTGTTGGGTAAAACCCAATCCACACTATGCCGGTGGTATGGCCAATTCAGCACTGGGGCCTTAATGTGGGTGGACACTTGTGTTGGCCTGTGCTGGTGGCCTAAGACGTGCCACCGCGAGGCCGGTGAAACTCCATCAGGAACCCGATGATTGTCGGTCCGGTTCAAAGAAAGACTTGCTAGCACATGTAGTGTGGATGTGCTGTGCTCGCCACTCGGCAACTTCTTAGCAGTCTCCACTGGCCTAGTTGTACTTTGTACTTAAACCCATAACAATGGTTGAATGAAAAATTTAGTGATTTAATTGAGTTTCACCGTTCTCGCCTTTTTTAGTGGGATTGTAAGCTGAAGGGATATAAATACCGTAATTATAAGCACGGTACGCTGATTGAAATTGCAGTGAGTTTGGCTGTTGAAAAAGAAAGAATTACAAAAAGTAATTGATTAGCCATTTTTTACGTGAATTAAAAAAAGGACAGCTTGAATTTCGGTGCAGGCTTGATGCCAATCCTTGTGTGGACGAAGATCACTTTCAGCGGTTTTGCCAACAGCAGTGCAGCGTTGATCCTACAACAGCAGAGCGCATCAAAGTGTGGACGCGTCTTTAGGGTCGGTAAAGGGTTTTGAGCGCAGACCTAATCAGCATCTGACCCCACCATCTGTTGGATCGGCATAGCGCAATATAATATTTTTCCACCAGAAGGAGTGGGGGAATGGCATTCCCCCACGTTCCCGCTCCATTACTCCCCTGTTTGTTATTAAAGCTTCTATATATGTATATTCAGAAGGTAAATCATATGTTCTGCATTGATCACTTTGACAAATATTTTCTTAGCACCATGTCTTACTACCCGTTCGAGTTATACGTTTATGTACTAATTACGATAGTGCTTTTAGGGATTAGTAAAGTTATATTTAAAATAGGTTTACCCTCATTTGCGTGGAAGGAGAGTGGAAATCCATTTTGGAAAAACATCTTTCAGCACACCCGACCGAGATCCGAGACTCCATCTCCCCGTCATCAGCAGTCTAGTCTACTGCGACAGTAACGTGTTAGACCACGTAGCCACCAAAGTGGGTGTATGTTTATCGATATGCCTTCTTACTACAATTCCAATATAATGTAACCAGAATAGAGGTGGTATATTAGTCATGACATTGCTTTGGCAAGCTTGTGAGAAGTTTTGATTTGTTTTTGTTGGCTTATTGAAGCAATTAAAGGAGGTAGAATGGTGAAAGTCTAAAGTAATACGGAGGCATTTTACTAAACTGACCCGGTCACAGCCAGGAAACAGTTGATGATGATGATGATGATGGTTTATATTGTTCGTGGACAAATAATGAATAATAATTAATTGCAATATTCACTAAATGCAATATTTAAATGAAGCTATTCTTTAAGTATATCACTAGATTGAGAATAAGAAGAGCTGTACTTACCAAACACGTCTGATTATATCGTAGGTAGAGGTCGAAAATCTTCAAAAGGTAACACACTCCAATATCGTGAGAATAATTCACGGTTCACACGGTGAGGTGGGAGCACCCCACGACCACCCATCAGTCGTGTTACACTGGTGTCTAAAGTAGGACAGTGATAGATTGCTGTTTTGTTTATAATAACGATAAAGATTATCACGGATATTCAAGGTTTATCAGTAATCATCCAGGCCTAGATGAAACAGATTATGTAAATAAAATAAGTCATAAACAGCAGGCTGAAAAACCCAATTATATTGAAATAGAATATGGCCAGCATGAGAGAAGAATATATAAAGTAAAGATTTGAATAACTGATGATACATTTTATTACACGAGAAATAAGTAGACGACATGAAGAGTGAAAGAAAATGTCAATTTAGGAATTTTTTACTAGAATGGATGAAACAAAATTAGACAAAGTTTCAAACTGAATATGGAAAAAATTTGATTCAAATATTGTACTAATACTTGAGAAGGAGAGATCCACGGTCAAACCATCTCCATATGATAGAAAAGCTATATGGTGTTATTACCAAACACAACTTGAAATTTGTGCATAATATCCACGCCTGGGGAATCACTCTAAATGCCCAGTAAAAAAAAACTTCATGGACGTTCGTTGGCAGTGCTACAAAGCCGTTCAAAAATGGATATACTGGACTAAGAGATTTTGACATCAGCATTTTAGTTCACCTTTTGTGACAAACGTCTCCAACATCTTTATCAAACTTAATTAAAAATACATTATATCGATTTGGAGATCTTATGGAATAAATGGTGGCGAGTGTGGAGAAACTTGTACAGCTGGCCCTGGTCTTTCTTATTGTTGATTAATTCCGGAATCTCTTTTGCAAGCATGCTAGGAGTTTTGCTATGTAGTTCTTTAGTTTTTGTTCGTGAAAAATGTGTTAGCAAAAACGTCTAGATAAAAATTGCCATTCAGTATTTAAGTAAAATAGTTCCTTTAGCTTATCACGAGATTCACAATTGGAAAAATTGCATTTATTTACACATAACGGTGTAACGTAGGTAGAGACTCAACAAATTAAAGAAGTAAAACACTCAAATATATTGAAAATAATTCAGCCTGCAAGGTGAGGCTGTAATGGACCAAGACCCCCCAGGTTATGTTATAAATACTTTAGTTCGTATTTTCACATGGATAACTTGTTGTATTACTAGTTTTCAAAATGTCACCAATAAAATGACGACATTTTGAAAACAAGTAATACATCAAGTTATTCATTTGAAAATACGAACTAAAGTATTTTTAACAGTGGTTCTTAACCTGGGGGTAGTTACCCCCTTTTTGGTAAAGTGGCTATCCAATAGGGGTAACACAAGACAAACGGGCTTTTTATGTATACCTATATTAAACTATCAGTTATGCTTCTAGACTAGAACTAGCAATTCGATATATAAAAAAGTCGTACATAAACAACAAAACCAACCTTCTCACTAATATTTTACCTTTTAAAATTTACAGACTTTTTTTGTTTTGAATTTTCTTTCTCAATAAATATTATTAGTTCACAACAACGTTTTTAAAGAAGGGATAAAAAGATGATCTCGGATAGGTCAAAGGGGGGACATCACTGAAAAGGTCAAGAACCAAGGTTCTAACTTATTAACAAGATTTGTATTTATTCAGATAATTTAATAAACATATACTGAATAGATTCAAACTAATATATATATATATATGTATATATACGTTTATATATGTATGTATATATTATGTGTGTGTTTGTGTGTAGTTACATTATATTTATTAGAGATAGACCTAAGGCACATATTACAGTATTTATAAATTCATGAAAATGCAAACATAAGTATTTTAGACCAGTTAATGTCAAAATGTTTGTTTTGTGAAGATATTCGTCAAGAGATATCGGAGATAGAACAAGGTCGGATGGACCCCCGCACCAATCCCCTTAAGATGGCGCCTCACACGATGGAGGCTGTGATAGCCAGTGAATGGAACAGGCCTTACACACGTGAACAAGCAGCGTTCCCAGCGGTGAGAAAACAAAAATAGCCTGGCATAAGCTTCAAAAAAAGTAGCGTAATTTTTGTAAATAGGGCTAAGGGGTTTACACAGTTAAATTTTAAAATAATTTTTGTTTTAACAGGGACGGAGAATTATATATATATGTGTGTGTGGTTTTTTAACATCTCACTGATCATTCGTGAAGTCATGTTTTATTGATATTGATTTAATATCATTGTTAGCTTACATTTAAATTTTAAAATAATGTTTGTTTTAACACGGACGGAGAATTATATATATATATATATATATATATATATATATGTGTGTGTGTGTGTGTGTGTGTGGTTTTTTAACATCTCACTGATCATTCGTGAAGTTATGTTTNTGTGTGTGTGTGTGTGTGTGTGGTTTTTTAACATCTCACTGATCATTCGTGAAGTTATGTTTTATTGATATTGATTTAATATCATTGTTAGCTTATATTTAAATTATTCGTCTTAAAAAATGTGGTGGTATTGCATTCATTTATACACTATATAATTTTATTATTGTTAATTTAATTTTGAATATTTTTTTTTCAAACTTGATATATGTGTGAGGGACTCTACAGAGTATATATTAATTGGTGTTGAATATTCTATGGGTGTATTTCCCTCTACCAAACATAAAAAAAAAGTTCATATAAACATGGGTCTGCAAACGGTTAATTTCTGTCATTTTTTAGGTAATTTTCGATCCAAAATAATAAGTAATATATTTAAACAATACACATTTAAACAAATAAAACCAAAACACAAGAGAGAACATTTTGTTGAAAGATTGTGTCCTGGTTCGATGGACCTCTGAGGCTATATTCCACTCTTTGTCGCGCTCTGTTGAACACATATTGAGGTGTGACGTATCTGCTCACTTCCATCTTAGATACGATCTCGTAAAACCTCATTATCAGGCACAGGTGTTGCCAAAAATTTGACTTTAAATGTTCACAGAAATGAAAATACGTTTGGTTCAAATTTGATAACTTGAGCGGGTCATTCAATGGATCCCCCACGACCAATCCATCTTTGAGGAAAACCTCAATAACTCTAGAACTAAGCGTTTGCAGAACCATGTTCATATGGACTTTATTAATGTTTGGTAGGGGGAAATACACCCCTGGAATATTCGATACCAATTTAAATACACCCTGTATTTTAATTTGAAGAACGAGATCCATAAGACTTATTAGTGACGCTCTAAAAAGGTTTCATTTTGGCTAATTATTTACAATTAAAGTGTGGTTTTAAATGTTAAACTGCCAACCATTATGAAATTTCAAAAAAGAATTATCAATATGAAAGATTTATATTCTCCGGAAAGAAAATTTGTAATTTCCAACAACTGTGAGGAGGTAGATTTCTAATATTATTTCCAACAACTGCGAGGAGGTGGATTTCTAATATTATTTCCAACAACTGCGAGGAGGTAGATTTCTAATATTA
>CABFVX010006840.1:7988-36254 GCA_902151425.1 Timema shepardi
TAGTTTATAAATAATAAAAATAATATTTAAGTTGACTTCAGACGCTGCTACTGCAAAAAAAAAAAAAACCGCACAAAAAACAAAAACATCTAAAGGTTCATTGATTTAAAAACCGCTTTAAATAAACGAGTATTGTGATTAAAAACCAATTGTTTGATGTGATAGCTACTCAACATATGGACTTGCAATTAATATAGTTTGATGTATGGATACATGAAAGTATTTGGTGATATTTCCTAGTTGTAGTGAAATATAAGAATACCTTTAAACCTGACCGAAGTAGACCTGCTAATAAAATGGTCAAATATTACCAGTATATTGCTTCTAGGATCTTGCCTTTCATTCTTTTTTTTTACCACATTGACTCGAAAATAATTCACCACCAAATATATGTCGCATCCTAAAACAGAGCATCACTTCGGCGGTTAAAAACTTACTTAGGCTTGAAAATGAATCCACTTTGAAAGCAACCAAAAATATCGTATCTTCTTAAGTTTTACCACAAATATCTTTTTGTAACGAGATTTAGTGTCTTGAGTGCGGAATGCACGCCCCTGGTGTTTCCTTTGAGGCTACCTGAGTGGTCCCCACAGTGGTCTTCTGATGAAACATCCCAAGGGAACCTCACGATCTTTCCTTGATGCGATGGTTCCAGTTATAATACGCACGGTTCTCTCCTCTACTTCCTATTTGCGTTTTGACATAAGTGCCGATCAAATTATTCTCTCTCCACCCACAAGTTGTAAATCTATTTTATAGAAAGAGATGTAAACCCTTAATCATTATTATTATTATTATTATTATTATTAGCACCGTGTCTTACTACCCGTTCGGGTTATACGCACTTACGCTAATGTGTAATGGTAATTACACATTAGCGTAAGTGCATATAACCTGAACGGGTAGTAAGACGCGGTGCTAATAATAATAATAATAATAATAATAATAATAATCTCAAAAACCAGTTTCACAGCTGTCTGATACCAATGTAACTACATGCAGTCCTTACAGGTGAAACATTGTTACCCGTTGACTAAGGGTGTTGTTATAGTAAGGTTTTATGAAGGTTATTTTCGGGTCAATAGGGTGGGGGTAGAGGTGAGTGACCGTGGCCTTTATTTGTTGTAGGTCTCTTCTGAAGAACCTCGTCCTGGGATACTTTGTGGCCCCATCCAACAGTCGAGCTGAGGTGTTGCGCGTGGTGGCAACAGTGCTCGACTTCTCGCAGGAGGAAAGGAAGAAGATAGGGTTGGATGGCGCGGAGGGAGGGGGATGGTTCAAAGCGCTGCTGCACCCCGGCAAGGCGGGGCAGGACACCCCGGTGACTAATACACTTATTTCTAAGTATATTTACTAACGTTGCTAACACAACTTGAATGGCGAGCACATTTTTTTGCCATGTTTTAAACTCATTTCTTGGATGGGTAAATCTCTAAAGGAATTGTAACCACGTTTGTGTGTAGAGAGTTTTAGGAAAACCACCCTCAGTATATCTTGCCAAGATTTGAACCCCAACCTGTGATCAGCAAATAGGGCAGAGTAAGCTGGATATTTAGGCCCGTATGCAAGGACGATGCTGAGCACGGCCAGAGCATGAGGCCTGTCGTGAAAACGGCTGTCTCGATCGTCTATGCGCCCAGCGCCATGTTGTGGACATATCCTCTGAGTACGGGCAGAGTATAGTCTAGGCAAGCCCGGGACCAGACTTTGGCGAGACTCAAGATATTGCGTCATAGATCGTTTTAGCACGAGGCTCATACTCTGGCTGTACTCTGGCCGTGCTCAGTATCGTCCTTGCATACGGGTCATAGTGTTATTTTCATCTGTGTGCATGCCGATATAAAATTTTGGCAAACTCTAATTCCATATTTGCAAGTTTCCATTTCTAGAGTCAAATAAAATATTAAATAACTTCTACTATTATTACTTCTGATAGTACTAATTTAAAATATGGTTTGGGGGAAATGTATATATTGAAAATTTCTGTGAAAAAGCTTATAGTGCAATTTTATTAAACTACAAACTTAAAAATTTTCATTTAATGTTTAGGTGAATTTTTAAAGTGTTGCTATTTCACCAGATATCATATTTAGAGATTTTTTTATAGGCTAACACACATAACAAAGGGATTTCAATAACTCAAAAATATATATTTTTATTTAATTTATAAGAACAAATGTGTTTTTGTCACATGACCTCGTAAAGATCGAGTTTTATCCACAGTCTTTGTCCGAGGCGTTCATCAGATTTCTGGAGAGCGAGTCTCGACCACACCCTCAACTGCGACTGCTACCCGAGAGCAAGAGCTCGTCTGCGAGCGGCGAAGAAAACAACTCGGAAAACGTAAGAAGCGACTAGTAGACACGGCTTTCACTGTGGTTTCTTTTACAATTTTAGTTTATTTTCGCTTTATTTATTATAATATTATTATCAGAGGTTCTGTCTTTCAACTGGTTTGTTGACTTGTCCAAATAGTCCTCCAATATGTAATATCAACAGGGTCCTTTCTTATATCCTGAATCTTCATCTTGTTTCCTTGTTGGCGGTTATTCATCAGTTTTATTCGTGTTCCCCGTCTCTCTTCCACCTTACCTTCTATGACGTCACCAAATGATATATTTATTCAAATAATACGACACATCCAGTTGACCTTTATTCGTAGAATCACCTGCAGAATGGTTACCTTTTTATTTACTCTTCTTAGAACTTCTTCATTGGTCAACCGATCTGTCCACTTAATACTGTTTTACTATTCTTCTCTAGACCCATATTTCCAATCTGCTGAACTCAGATTATCAGTAATACTTTATTACAGTTACATTTATAGGAAGTGTGCTCCACATTTCCGTGGAGATGAAGTTGAAAACTGTTTTGGAAAAAAACAACTTTTCAATAGAGCCGACCGAGATTCGAACCTCGATTTCCCCGTCATGGGCAATCGCGTCTACTGCGAGAGTAGCGCGTTAGACCATGTGGCTAGCAAAAGTTTTTTTATAGCTAAACAATTTAAATTCTAGCATCATACAGTTAAGTGAATTGGTTATACCTCCTAATGTGAAAGATAATTTAGTAAAGATTTTGTTAAAAATAATCCTTAGATTAAATAAAAAAAGTAATTTTCCAATAACTTGTGCAGTGTATGTAATATATTAATTGTTAATAAACTGATTGACAGATGTCAAAGGCAAGCATTAATATTTTATCAAAAGTGAGAGATTTTTTTAACACACTTACACACATACAAAAATAATAACAAAACGTTTAATAATGGAAAAATAATTTATAAATATGTTAGTATTCATCAGTTGTTAAGTTTGTTTTCAAATATATATGATCAATGTGATGTGCCTCACTGTTTAGTCGGCCCTTGTATCTTTCCTTCGCTATTGGCTCGCGTGAAGGACACTGTCTCTCACGTTTTCCCGCACCAATGGGAAGCCCCTGTTTCCCCCATTGGACAAGGCCAGGCAGCAGTGGAGGGTATATAACACAGTGATTTCTGGAGCTGTTTTTAGTGGTGACCCAACCCTGGTGAACCACATTGCAAAGAGCATTAATAAATTGTCATTATTTTGGGACTGTTCCTTTGCCTCCCACCGCGACTCACGTTGCCGGGACTTTATCCACACCTCCCACCACGACTCACGTTGCCGTGATAGTTCCTTTGCCTCCCACCGCGACTCACGTTGCCGGGACTTTATCCACACCTCCCACCCTCCAACCTTATCGTCCCTTCCGACGGTGACCTCACGGGATGGGATACACCCGCCGCTCCGACAAAGCCCACCCACGGGACGGGTGCCTAGCCACAAACGTCACCAGGAGACCGCACTTCGAATGATGCAACCCAGTTGGGGATAGCAAATGTAATGAACAGAAAAATGGCCACTAACTGAAATAGTTGAGGAATCTTATAATAAAGGTTTCGTAGCCACCCTGGCCATTTGAGTATCTCTGTGATTTCTGAATGACCGCTAACTGCCTCGTGTGTATGTGTTTCAGTCGTCTCCCAAACCGGGTCGCTCCCCTCTCCTTCTCGCTGACGTTCAACTCCCGACATTTGTGCAGTTCCCTGTTGGCCGCAACAGCAGCAGCTTCCTGAAAGATGTCCTCAAGGATAGCTGACAGCTCCATCTGTGGTGATCACTCGGTGACATGAAACATCAGATAGATAGCTTATAAACGGAAAGTTTGTCGTTTTTATGTTACCCCTTCCTTTCCTAATCGTGCTCTGCCAAATGATCATATCATCAACTGTTTCCAGCCTATGGCCTTGTCGGTTTAGTGAAATTCCTTCATCTTCCTCTGTCCATTCCACCACCATTCTTCTCCTCTCACTTGCACATTTATTGTTATCTGCTCCTCCCATCTCTTCCTTTTCTACCCTCATTACATGAGCATACCATATCAGTGTTATTGTTACGAGAAGACTTGTTCAGAAGACATTGCCCTTCTTTGAATCTTTGAGATGTATTTTATTATCTTTGCTCCAGCACAAAGTTGGGGCCCTACTGGTGCTTAAAACACGTCTAAACAATAATATAATAATTTGGGAAGAAGCTTTCTTATGATTTTGTGCCTTTGCGTTTACACTTCCATTTACCCCCCAAAGGTAGCAATCTTAACTTAAATCCACCGCCACGGATTGTAAGGTAATCTTACTACCTTTGGGGGTAAATGAAGGGTATGGAATGATATTAAATTGGCACTTTTGTATTTGAAATGTTGAAATTAATATATTGATATTTACTATAGCCCCAATAGGGGAATTATGTTAATGTTTGTGTGTATAAAAGTTATTTTAAATAAAGAGTTGCATAAAAACATTATCCTTCCCCCTTATTTTTTGGATCACTCATTTACACTAATGTTGTAGGGATGAGGAAGGCAGAGTTAAGAGGAAATATACCTCCATTTGTGTAGAGGGAGATTGGAAAATCGGCCTGACTGGGATTAGAACACTGATATATCAGTCTTTAGCAATCAGGTATAGTCAAACTGACTTTAGGTCTACTGCCGCGTCTCCCACACTGTTACCATCAGACAAAAGAGGCAATGACTGCCTCTGGAAGAAAATCGAGTACCTTATTCCAAGTTGTTGGGGACAGGAAAAGGTTTTTGACTCTTTTTCTTGGTTGATACGACAACATAAGTTTTTTTTTTGTAAAAAAATAAATAGGAGGGCTATCCGGAAAGTAGGTTCCGTTTGAGCATGATCTCGACGTACCTACACCATTTTGCGCAAGAATGTCTTCCTTCATTTATTAGCAAGCCATAAATGCCATTACATTAACGTTAGTTTGTTTTCACTGTTGTTACTCAGTGTTAAATATGCTTTGTTAATAAAACAGTAAACCGGCAGTGAAATCAGGTCGATAATTAATTTTTTGAACGCTATGAATACGTGGTTATATCCACAATTTAGTTGAAACAATAATCCCAGACACTTTTCAGTTGTCCAGTCATTGGTATAACCCAGATAACACTGCTCTTAATAATGATCAAATTCTTTGGTGAAGAAAAACTAAGGGCTTAAGAAGAAATCAACCTTTATTTGAATAAAACACTGCTTCTAGTATTATTACACGTATTTACCAACATCTTTGCTCAGAAGTTAGCATGTCTCTTTACCGAGATAAAGAGTCCTGGACTCAATTCCTGGCATGGCATTTCTTTTTTTATCATTTGTGACATGTGGGTTCCCACTTACTTAGTGATTAAATAATAGCCATAGGACTGGATGTTGTGTCTGGTCTAGATTTAATATAGTTTCTCAATCGTGTGTTTATATAATCAGTTGGTTCAGAAAGTTCACAGAATAACTTCAATACATGTATTTCCTTTATTTACCTTTGAAGACATTTCCTTGATATATTACACAGTTTAATATTGCCATAGAGGAGCTAGCTATTGTAATAACACTAACCTAAAAATTAAGTTTTTTACCGTTAATTTTTTTTAAAAAGGAAAAGGAGGAGCCAGAAATCTTGGGGCCCCACAAGGGGCGCTGAAACAAGCTCTTGTTCTATTTGTTCACATTGAAAAGTTCGGGTAGGCATCTTCAAGCCCATATATGAAAATGAATTTCAGGAGAGCTTTAGGAGGTGTATTATTCAAATCATTGTCTAGGCTCAGCTTGATGCCTAAAGTATCTACTTCTAGTTCAAGATCAGTTTTGCAAAGAATTTTTGAATAGGTCTCGGCAAGCTGAGCTGCCTTTGGCATAAGTTCCCTTACAGAAAGTGACTGGAACTGGACACGAAGGAAACATTTCCCATATAGTTAGTTACTCCATTGCTTCAAATTTCCTTCAGAGTTCTGAAAGCAAACCCTGTTCATTACTTACATAAGAAGAATCTTGAATATTTTTTAAAGACATTTGAATCTCTTAATCTTCTATTGCTTCATTATTTGTTAAAAAAAAAAGTTCGGATTTAATGATAATAATAATAGTAATAATTAGCACTGCGTCTTACTACCCGTTCGGGTTATACGCTTTAAGTACTAATTACTCTAATGGATAAGGAATTGGGAAGGTTGAATTAGAGGAAGTAGAGATTCGAACCTCGATCTCCCCGTCCTCAGCAGTCGAGCTCAACATGACAAGCGCGTTAGCCAACTACGCCACCGAGGCGGGTTGTATTTAATGAAAACTGGAGGCTCAACAAGAGTTATTTTGCCTTTTCTTTGGCTTCCTTGATTGCATCTGTAGCACAAATAACCCGAGAGGATCCCAAAAGTTTTATGAGTCCATGGATGTGCTTTATAAGCAAATCAACTCTTATATTCTCTCTTTGAAGTAATTGGTTGACACAATCAATATGATTCAAAACATTGTACCAGAAACACGTCATCACAATAAACACAAATTATTACATTATTATTGGTTCATCCTAACCTGATACCGGAAGTAAACAAACATTCCTATATCACTACGCGCTTTAACAAATCTCACGGTGACCTGGTGGTCTAGAGGTAAGGTGTCAGACTTCAGTGCTGGAGGTCCGGGGTTCAATCCTCGGTCCCGGCAAATATTTATCTGATTACCAAACCCTTCCTTCACCTTTGACAAGACATCTTGTGAATGTAAGACATCTTGTGAATGTGAGGAATGCCAGGCCTCCACTGTGGTTCGGATTCCACGTTAAACTGTAGGTCCTTCATTTCATCTCACACTCACCCTACCATAACACATTAGCTTAAGTGTGTATAACCCGAACGGGTAGTAAGATGCGGTGCCAACAACGACGACGACAACGACCGTCGAACGTCCAACGCCCAACATCCAACAACCACTCAGGCCAGACTCAGTAAACTCCATAAATAGACAAGAAGCACTCGACACTCACAACCTTCACTTAACACTGCCGAGATGAAGTGTCGACTTTGATACTGACTTGCTGTTAACATGTGGACGTTTTAGTTATAATAATTTTATAATGTTATTTTAAAACCAGTTTAATACAATACCAAGAAGGGGCTATTTAGTGAAAGGATACTATTGAAGCCAGTTCAGTTGCAAATAAAAGCACAAACTTTATGGTTTTGTTTACATCAGATCTCGGCTTAGGGTGAGTCAATAATAGCTCCATCTTTTATTTACAAGTTTGAATCACGACAGTTCTTGAATTAATCTAAAGCCGTCATGACTTTTTCCAGTTGGAAGAAAGCAACTCACACAACTTTAAATTTTAGTTGTCTATCTGCTTTATGTCTGCGATTTGAGTGTAGTTTTCACATAAGCACGGAGAACTTCCCACTAACAATTGTCTCCCCCCCCCCTCCCCTACCACCTTTGCCATAGGTCTGACCCTGTTAAATGTTAAATTGATACAAAATTATCTGGATAGTACAAGAAAAAAAAATATATTATTTACATGCAGAATCTTGAATTTCAGTCAAAGTAAACTTACAGAAAATTATTGCTGAAAGAGTTAAACTATATTTATGTTTAAAAATGAGGTGGCCCAATGGCTAGATAATTTGATAATAAAGGAAATTGATAAAAATAAAGAAAAAGGAAAAATAAACTACTAAGAATAAATTTGATGAAGAAAGCCCACCTAGGGAAAGAGGAAAAATGTGGGAAGAGTCCAATGCACAAAGGTGACATCTTATTCCTTTTTTCTGTCTTCTATGGTAGAAATAGTCACACACACATTTTAACACAAATAGAATGATATTTCTGCATTGTTGCCTTTATCAAACACAAAGAAGAAGAGAGTACAAATATCACAAACAATGGATTACTCCATTTTGAATTTCAAAAAGAAACTGTGTTTCTAACAGTTTCTTTTTAAAATTCAAAATGGAGTAATCCATTTTTTGTGTTATTTATTTGTACTTTGATTTTATTAATTTTAAAATAGTTGTGGTCAAGGCATGTTCACTAGCGCCCCCATCCCCACTCCCCATTCACTATCCACCTTTACAATTGAGAGCAAAATGGTCTCAGGACATGTATCTATTGTGACAACTGTATTTCTTGTTTAAATGCCAATAGTTCATAATAATTTAGATAACCCTGTATTATCTATACCAAATTATTGACTCTGTTACAGATAGGATTACCAAAGATAGGGCCAAAGTGTTTGATTGGCACAACAAAGTGAACCGAGCACGTGTAGATTTTACGCCGATTCTAATGTGTTACAGAAGAGTAAGGTTGATTTTAGATGACACACACACACATTTGAGTGGAAAACATTTAATGAATAATAACCTCATAGCACTTAACTGGGATAGAACCGCGATCTGTCCTCATCACTCCAGTTTATTGCCAAAGTAATGGCTTACATCATGCGGTCACCATAGCGGGTCTAGTAATTGTATTAAGTATTCTAAGCAAATGATTTTAAATTAATGGATGAATTCTAAATTAGAGCATTAAAATTGTATTTTCCATGCAGAAATGATAGTAAATTCATAAAACTTATTTTTATCCAATTCACTAGAGTAGAGAATTTACATTTCTTTCATTTGGTTGAGAGATAAGGTTTTTTTTAATATTATTTTCTTCGATCTATTTTTACAGAATCGGCTTCCATTGCAAGAATTCACACAACCGATTTCATAAATGAACGTAGTCGAGTTGATCTTTTTCCTGCGAATATCTGTGAATCACAGATCAACGCTTGGCATCATTCCCTTGAGTTTTAATGAGAGGCTCATCTTGTTCAACCTTACACCGATACGTCACACCATACAGCACCACAACACTTTTTAGGATTTAAAACAAAACTGTGCCGACTTTATTTTAATTTAGCAAAATATGTATATTGAAAAATGAAAGAATAATTATCCTCAATCATATTTACTAGGTTTATACTTTGTCTGCATATTTCAAAAAAAACAACATTAAACCAAAAATATACAATCATATAAAAATCATTTAAACAAAGCTTCTTACAAATGTTTAACTTAAAATTGGAGTTAAATTATACTGAATGATAGAGAAACATGTTTATTGTGATATATTGAAAACAGTTTTAGCTTAAGTCTTCCCACATTTCAATGACAAGCCCAATTTGTTTTAGCCAGTGTTCTTCAAATTACTTTCTAAAAACTAAATTTGAATAGACTGGGTGGACATGAATAAAACATAAACCATGAGAGTGAATTGATCTTTACAGAAGTAAAAATTGGATTCAAATATGTATAATAGTTTTCTTAATAATCAGGTAGAGAGAAATAGTCTTATAAACCGGCCACGCTCATCCCATATGGGATCCATTTCCTTAAGATTGTAGTTTATTTAGAAACACTTGATACAAACATTACATTTTTGTGTCTATGTTCAAAAACAAGTATATGAGTGTTAAAAATGCGCTTTTCTTTTAAACACTTTCTACAAACATCACATTTGTGAGGCATTTATTGATTATGAGTATTAAGATGAATTTTAAGAATACCCTTCTTTTTGAAACATTTGCCACAAACATCACATTTGTGAGGTCTTTCGTCATCATGAACAAGAAGATGAATCTTAATATCACTTTTCCTTTTGAAACATTTGCCACAAACCTCACATTTGTGAGGTCTTTGTGCACTATGAACAAGGAGATGAACTTTAAGATTGCCTTTCGTTTTGAAACAAACACCACATACATCACATTTGTGATGTCTTTGTTCACCATGAATAGTTATATGCGTTTTAAGATAGCCCTTGCTTTTGAAACGTTGGCAACAAATATCACATTTATGACGTTTTTGTTCACCAGGTATTTGTTCACCATGAGTAATGAGATGAGTTTTGAGGTTGTTCCTACGTTTGAAACACTTGCCACAAACAACACATTTATGAGGTCTTTGGTCACCATGAGTAATGTAATGAGATTTAATCGACTGCTTTTGTTTGAAACACATGCCACATACATCACATTTGTGAGGTCTTTGTTCACCATGAGAAATTAGATGAGTTTGGAGGTTGTTCCTACGTTTGAAACACTTGCCACAAACATTACATTTGTGAGGTCTGTGTTCACCATGAGTAATAAGATGAACTCTAACTTTATCTTTATTTTTAAAGCACTTGCCACACACATCACATTTGTAGGGTGTTTGTTCACCATGAATTACCAGATGAGATTTAAGCTCACTAATCGTTTTAAAATACTTGCCACAAACCTCACATTTGAGATGTCGTTGTTCATCATGAGTAATTATATGAGTTTTGAGGCTGTTCCTATGTTTGAAACATTTGCCACAAACATTACATTTGTGAGGTCTTTTTTCATCATGAACAAGTAGATGAGATTTAAGACTGTATTTATTTTTGAAACATTTGCCACAAACATCACATTTGTGTGGTCTTTTTTCATCATGAACAAGTAGATGAGTTTTAAGGTTGTATTTCTTTTTGAAACATTTGCCACAAATCTCACATTTGTGAGTTTTTTTTCCACTATGAACAAGAAGATTTTCACTATGAACAAGAAGATGAGGTTCAAGGTTTATATTTTTACCATACGATTTGATATAATCATCACACTTATTATTTTTATCATCCTTTTGGTAAATAATAGTCTCTTTTACTAAAAAAGAAGTACGTATTAATTGGTCATCTTTTTCTTGGAATTCCACATTCTTATTGATTTCATTGGTGAAGTTTTCGCTTAACGCTTCTATTTTATTTTCACTTACAATAATAGAACTTTCATCAAAACACAGTTCTTCCTTGAGTTCAATCTCTCCACAAACACCACTGGCTGGTACAATGGAAGGTGTCTCTGGTTTTATAATATAATGGACTACAGCTTCATTGTTACTTTCCAGGATATGTTGAGTTGCATGGGACTCTGTTTCATTCTGTAAACAATATGAATAGGCCTACTAGAGTTTATTTACCAAAAAATGAATTATACATAGATCAATTTCGCGTTTTGATATTGGTCAACTCATATTTTATCAAAAAAATATGAAATTATATAAAACTATTAAAAATGTAAAAATTGACCACTAAAACTCTTGATCTTTCAGTTAATAGGTGTATGTATTATGAATAATATGATTTAAAAAAGAAAAGAATTTTCTTGATTGTTCCAATTTATGCTTATCATTGATTAAAGGGAATTTAAACTACTTAAAAAAATTTCTTTTAAATTAAAGCAAGTTTAAATCCATGTAAGATATTGAAGGCCGAATCTAAAGAAAATCCTCTTCTATTCCCAATTCAGCCACGGTCAGTCACCTGTCACCTCCCACACACTCAATACCTAATAACCTTCTAGCACTCCCACATGTTTTACAATATGAGTTGACACATGCAGTTTGAAACATTTGTTGTTAACGTCAAAGGATTTCTCAATTAGCTTTTCTTGCAATCATGAAAGTAGTTGCTAGGCATAAGACATGACAAGATTAAACATTAATATTATTAAAATAACACAAATAAATAAAAGCTATATTAAGGAAACAACGAAAATTGATTTTTACTCTTATACTATCTGTAATAAATAACAAAGCAACCTATTTTAGAATAAATTTTACATTTAGATATAATTTCGCTGTTGATTATTGATTTTTTCTGATGATATTATTAATAGAATTTTAAATATAATTTCAATTAGAACCTCTTCAGGATTAAATATGTTTTTCTTCAATCTTGTGAATTTCAAATCTCTACTACTAATATTTGTGATTCGAGAGGTTCCTGAGATAGGTTTTTTTAAGTGTCCCATCTATTTGTATGTTACATTATATTTATCATCTATTAACAAAAGACCAGTGAGTTCTAGCTCTATGGTATATGTATATATCATTAGCAGGTAATAAAAACACATAGTTAACAAAATTATGCCATTTGAATCTATATTAATGTACTTAACAAGTTTAAAGTAAAACCAACCATCCCTAACATCCCTACAATGGTAAAATAAACTCTTAATACACTTCAACACCTGGCAAGTGGAGCAGTTCGTGGCTGTCACAGTGACATGTGATTAATATGTTTCTTGATGAGGAACTGAAAATGAACTTCGTGGACACAACAAGGGTAATCTTTACTAACAACGATATTAAAATTATCTTCAACATTATATATTAAACACGGATTTAACACTCCAACAGTCTTAAAGATATAATTTATGGAGAAAGAATTTCTTTTATAGAAAGATTAATAACGACCTTGTGAATAGGAGTATATTAAGAAATGTTCTGTGAGAGTTTGATGCGGATGCGTGTTTACTGAATGCAATTATGGTGGTGACGTGTTGAATATTTGTTATTTGTTATTTACCGACATAGACAAACAAAAGTTATTAATTTGCTCAATAAACTTCGTAAAATCAACAAACTGTGTCTTTGCTGTCCCAAATCTTAATATTATATTTATCATCTATTAACAAAAATGGCCAGTGACTTCTATCTCTATGATGTATATATCATTAGCAGGTAATAAAAACACATAGTTAACAAAATTATGCCATTTGAATCCATATTAATGTACTTAACAAGTTTAAAGTAAAATCAACCATCCCTAACATCCCTACAATGGTAAAATAAACTCTTAATACACTTAAACACCTGGCAAGTGGAGCAGTTCGTGGCTATCGCAGTGACATGTGATTAATATGTTTCTTGATGAGGAACTGAAAATGAACTTCGTGGACACACCAAGGGTAATCTTTACTAACAACGATATTAAAATTATCTTCAACATTATATATTAAACACGGATTTAACACTACAACAATCTTAAAGATATAATTTATGGAGAAAGAATTTCTTACATAGAAAGATTAATTACGACCTTGTGAATAGGAGTATATTAAGAAATGTTCTGTGAGAGTTTGATGCGGATGCGTGTTTACTGAATGCAATTATGGTGGTGATATGATGGAAGTCAAGCTTACAATGGTGTAAATATAGTTGTAGGCCAATTGTTTGATGTTTAAAAAGGTAATATACAATGTTGTGCTGTGTCTCCATGGTTATTTAATTTAATGTATTTATGAATAAGTGTATGAGGTATTCCTTTAAGAATGCGATGTCAGTGCAAATGGGCAATAGAAATGTGAGTGCAGATTTTTGCAGATAATTATGTGTTAATGGACCACAATGAAAGTGACTTGCAAAATGTATTAAAGTGTTTGAATGTGGCAACAAGAAGAATGGATTTTCGTATAAATGTTTCTAAAACCAAGGTGATAGTTTTTGATAAGCAGGGATCAGTATATGATTGCAATTTTAAAATAAATGGTAAACTGTTAGAACAAGTGAATGATTTTGTAGATCTGGGTATAATGTTATGTAAAAATGAAAGGATGGATGGTGAAATCGACAGACGGGTGAATGCATATTTGAAAGTAGTTGGATGTATTTGGACTATTGCAAAGAATGAAGTATCAAGAGAGGCAAAGATGACAGTAAATAAAAGTGTGTCTACGTCAAAAAACACATGTTGGACAGTATAAGTAATGAATGGGTTAAGAAGTAGTACGGTTTGAAAGATACTCCATTAAGTCATTTACGTTGGTTTGGATATGGTGAAGAGTGTAATTCGAGTGACAAAGCAAATATATGAAGGTAGAGTGTGTGGGTCAAAAGTAAAGAGTAGGCCATAAAAGATGTGGTTAAATGTTGTATACGAATGTGTGTAAAATTGAACCATCAAGGGTTTAAATAATAAAAGAGCATGTATGACTCGGTGTATGAATGTGGTTGAAAACGAGAATGAAAGAATAGGAAAGTATGTAGAAAAATAGGTGGCATAGATTAGGTACGTAGTTTTTTTGAAGCTTTTTGTACAATTTATCGTACCCTCCGTAAAGGAAGATTGTGTATGTGTGTACGGTGTTTGGCTCGTTTCAAGGCTTTACTCCTCCAACACTGGGATTGCTAGGTGAGGTACACAGTGACTACAACCTAACCAAGTGAGCCTTTTCTAAACGACTCACTTTGATTCGAATTTATTAGAAGACATATAATATATTAGCTCCTCGAGTCAACCGGTCGGCTATCAGCGAGAAAGATTCAGGTAGGTCTCTAACCTCTCCCCGATCCTAAGTACCCTAGTATTCCCATACTAATGAGTTTACTCTGACCACACACTACAAAAAAAGCATAGAAATCAAGGGTCAATTTTTTCATTAAAGGCACTGGCTGTCACCTGCAAATATAACTGTTAAAGAGAGGACTAAGAACCATTGCAGATGTTTAAAATTTTTAATTTATTTATGAAGTGGTTAGATATACTTTAACATTGTTTTCACCCATAATGAAGGTGAAACTTCTGACCAGTTAAAAAGTTAAAATTTTAATCATATGTTGTTTTTTAGTGTTTGATATATAATATATTTATATTAAACCGTATAAAACAATCCTACAAATTGCACGCGACTCACTGTTCTTCCATTTAGCGTCCTTAACAACTTTAAATACCCTCAACTGGGATAATTTTTAAACACATTTATGTTAAATCCCCCTTTTTTTTAAATTGAAAATTAAAAATGGTTTTAAAACCATACATATATATTAGTGTTTATAAACCATTATTTTTGTAATTTTAGAATATAATGTATTAAACATAATTTTCTAAAAATATTTCCATTCAAAGTTAGGTAACTATGTTGATATTTATAGTACACTCTAGTGCCAGTACAGGGACGGTTCAAAGGCCGTGTGAAACGGGTGGCTTCCTTGCTAGCCAGCTAGAGAGGGCGTCAGATAGAGATAGACTAAACCTAACTTAGCCTGGACGTGATTTGAAAATAGTCCCCAAACTTATCGTAATCTGGGCGTTATATGAAAATAAAATATCCAAAAATAAATAACTTTAAACCTAACGCAATCTAGGCGTAATAGTGAAGTTACTAAGCATAAAAATTGTTCATCTTTTGATATGAACAGGAAATTGTCAGAGTACTCAGGTTTATAGAAAGATTAAACGGTTTTAAACATTAACAGTACATACTGTAACTACGAACACGACTCAACTGATACACAGGTTCATATGCATGAACACAAATTAGATAAAATAAAACGAACAACACATCTAACGATGGTACCAACCTAAGCTAGAAAATATCCCTGCATAGAATTGCATATTTTAACACTCCTCTTCAATTCAACTACAACCAAAAAAATTAGGCAAAAATTCTACATGTAGGCCTACCCTTAAGTACATGCAAAAAGACTAGTGAATCAGCATTTGATTAAACCAATATAATTACAAAAGTACTCAAACTTATTTACAACCAAACTCTTTGTCAGAATGTCAGCACATTGTTCATTTGTTTCCAGATAAATCACATCAATAACACCACTTAAATACAAATCAATTTGTCAAACCTAATCCTAAACGAGTATATCATATTTAAGTGATAAGGGACTACTTTTAAACAGTTTCAACCAGGTTTAAATAAGATAAGAAACTTCCAACTGATTAAAAAGACAAAACTTTAACTTAGTAGCCGAAATGAATCTTACAATGACTTACATTGCTCAACTTAAGACTTTGCTTGATTTACTTATAATAATACGAGTGATATTTTGTTAATATATAGATAAACTAAAGTCGTGATAGTCAGTTATGCGAAGAGCGTACAAATAAAAAATAGAACATTGCATAAAATAAATAAATAACAAAAGCAGATACAGATTCCAAAGTTAGCAACTGGCCCACTTGAATTATTCGCTATTGGTAGTTATTCCTTCCTGTTACGTTTGTGTTTAGCGCCTGTAATAGTGGATGTTTAAATCAAGGTTTGTGGTTAGTTATTTTCATTCTATGATACAATAAGTTATAACACTTATATGATAGAAAAATATAATTATATATAATATTATAAGTGATTTCAAATAAACCATTGTGAACAAAATATGTATTATATTGAATTTCAAAGTTTAATTTTCAATCAGATATAACCTATGATTGATAAAACAATATAATGAATACATTTTTTCTGCGAAAACATAAACTCTCTGTTGTCAATAATAATGGCTTGGTTGAAGGTAGGAATTAATATTATTATTTTTAGCACCGCGTTTTACTAACTGTTCGGGTTATACGCACTTACGCTAATGTGTAATGGTAGGGTGATGATTGTGAGATGAAATGGAGGACCTACAGTTTAACGTGGGATCCGAACCACGGTGGAGGCCTGGCATTCCCCACATTCACAAGATGTCTTGTCAGAGGTGAAGGAAAGGTTTGGTAATGTAGGAATTAACATGCTTACAGGCTTAGGTCTACTTTCCAGTGTGTAATTATCCAGCTACATCTAAAATAAACTGTACGAAGGGCATTATTCGACAGTTGCAACATTTACTAAAACTATTAACATTAATAAGTCAAGCTAAATGTCACGTTTGATGTAAAGAATCAATTCCGATATAAACATAAAAATATAGTTACATTTTTTCAAACGGTGAGAGCCCAAAAAACTTGTCAATATTAAAAAATATATTAATATTATATAATAACTATAATTATGTTTATAGCATATAATTAATTTTTTTTTAAATTTAGTCTAAACTTGAGGTGTTAGAGAAGTAACATAATTTGTTATTTTAATAAGTCCCAGGAAAATGGCGGTATTGTTTGGAAGACTGTAACTAAGTATTTATAAATTATCAGATCTAAAACTTATTTATAAATTATATCAAGATAACTCAAAATAGTTTAACTTTTTGAAAGGCAGTGGCAGTCACCAAAGCGAATGAATGGTTCTCTCACCATCTTTCTTACTAGTCTTACTCTCACAAAATAGTATTATAAATATGTTTAGTATATATATTCATAATGTATTTCCGGCAATATTAAAATTCAACCAAAACATTATTTATATACATTATAATTCGTAGGAATACAGTTCCAGGGACCAACTTTATTACTTATAATCATATTCTGATTAGACAAAAGGCCTTTCGGATGTCCATTCATAGAAAATAGGAGTATACACGTCCATTATATCTATTTAATCTAATAACCCTTTTAGGGGTGGATCCAGTAGCAGATTTAGGCTTAGGCCCGTGAGGCCCGGGCCTAGGGCGGCAAATTTTGAGGGGCGCCAAAATTTTTAGGATGACTAAAATTAAAAATCGATTGGGTTTTCTGTAAACTGTAAGACCAAATTTTAAAGTTTATTTTATTGCGCTCTTACTATCGAAACATAAAACCATTTTGAGGGTAGAATTTCTTTGTTAAAATAATTAATCAGGCAAGTACTAAAATTTGAAATATCTAACAAAAAGTGTAATTTATACCTGAATTAGATTTCTTCTTATTATTGTTATTTACACACACATGTTTTTATATATATATATATACTGTTACAAAAAAAAAGGGCGCCATATCGTCTCGGGCCTAGGGCGTCCTCAAACCTAAATCCGCTACTGGGTGGATCCAGAAGAGGTAGCGTAACCCCCCTCATGAAAAGAATTGTATAAAGGATAATATCAATGTTTAAATCAATCAACCGAATATCTATGTAAGAAAACAAACGATTGTATAATTTAATGCACATGACCACTGAAGCGAAGTACTATATCTACTTTCACATAGCATCTTAATAACTAATTTGTTTTTGTAATATTGTTAAATTATCCCCAGCTTTGTTCCATGAGAGTGCCCCATCCACCCTCATGAAAACCCTGATCCCATGAGTGTGTCCACGCTCCCCACACACCAACAGAAATGCTGGATCTGCCTCTGAACAATTTAGAAGTGATAATTTAATTTAGAAACTAAACTGTTGTTGTGTAGAGCTTGTAAGCTAGTCGAAAGAGGCTTTCGTTTCTCATTAATTCGTCTCCTTTAACTCTTAATTTTGTACTGATTACACCATAGACACATTACATTTAATAGAAACACATAAAGTATTAATTTTTTTTGTAATTTTCATTATGGTTACAGATCAGTATATTAAAAACAGAAAGTGATGTAGGCAGGGGCGGATTTACATATAGGACAAGTAGGTACGAGACTACAGAGGCAAATTTTGAATGACGAACACTGTGTGGTAGGTTAGCTTGAAAGGAGGCAAACCTAGATACACTTTTAATTTGTGCCTAACAGACGATCGTAAGTTAGAGAGACTAATTCACTCACTATATGACTGCTTATGTCTGGAAATATTAATCCTAACACTCATGACAGAAACAAATATTTTTTATCATTTGTTATTAATGTCACTTTTCACTTGTCTTTCTTCTTGAAAAGTAAAATTGATGCACTTTTTATAAAATATGTGGTTACGGTGGAGGATAGTTTCGACAAGATAAGTGATAACTTGAAATGTGACAATGGGAATGAGTCTGTGTCAAAGTGTAAGAATTTTTCGCATAAAGGCGTATAAATGTGAAAAACACAGTTGAAAGGAACCCTGAACAAAATGCAATCACGATTCTTCCCTAAAGCATATTTATTGCAACTATTACTGATGTTGTCTTTAGTACGCCCTATCTGTCCATTTATAGACTCTTTTTCATTATTGTGGTAAAATGTTTAGCTATATTATTCAATTTATTACACACAGAAGAATACGTAGATTCTAATGATACCAAGATGTATACATTTTTATACACCTTTTATAAATATTACATCCAAACAAATCTTAACAACCCAATGCCCAAATCACTTTTGAAATGTACATATTGATGATTATGTGTAATTTTCCTGTGATCCTTCGTCCCCGATGAATGACATTTCCCGCGATGCTTTGCGTTACACTAATGATCCTGCGCAGAGAACACTAAAAAGGTTATTACGTCATTGTATGTGTATCAAACATGTTTAATTTATAGATTGAATAGTTTATTTTATCTATAATCGTGAATTAAAATTTATTAATACATGATTGGTTAGGTTAAGCTTGTTTGGGAATGTGCTATATTAATGATAGTTTAGGTGAAGCTGGGTTATATAAGTCATAATAATGAAAGGTTAGGTGAACTTGAGATGGATTTAAATGTCATAATATATAATAAATAATCTCAACTTGTCATCATCTATATCGAAAATAATCACTTAAAGTAACATTTTCTATGAAATAAAGTTAATTGTGGTCTCTTTAGGCCTTCGTAAAGATGGTAAATTCTGCTGGAGGTTTAGTGTAAATCCCCACTTATAAAGTCTATATGACCCACTTCCTTATAGACTTTAAATCCTTAATGGTCCTTAGAAATAGAAATCGCGCAAACATACACAATATCAGTTTTCCTTTGGCTGTGCCAAACAACGAGAAAGTTAGAAACCACGTCCAATTGAACTCTCTAAAAGGAAATTCTCTGGAGCTATTCGCAAGTAGACCTCTGTGAAGCAGACTATCTGATCTCTCAGCTGAACGATTATTAAAAAACAGTAACTACACAAAATATTTTGGTAAAACGTTTAGGATAGGATACATTTGAAACGTAGTTCAGTTACAAATAATCTATCTAAAACATGAGCTTGTCACTGTAATTGTTATGAAAATGCAAATGACGCTTTTATTTCAATGTGTGTGCAAGCTTACTTTTCTGTGATTAGTAGTGCTTAGAAAAATAAAGTTGAGTCATCTTCCATTGAGTGATAAGGACTGGTGGAGAGTTTATCTCTTATGGAATTCTACAGAGCTTACGAATACGGAGTCTGCATACAGGGCATAATGTGTTGAAATTATTCTAGAGCATCCAAAAAAACATTAATTGATTGTAACTTTTTCTTATTTAGTAAACAAGTTTAAAAAAAATCAATTTAGATATTTTTATGATGGGAAAAATATACGGTTGATATCAATATTTTGAGTAGAATAAGAAACAAAAATATAGTGAAAATGAAAGTATTAAGCGTACATTACCCGTGCTGTTTTGTGGTGTTAATGTTAGAATAATACCTTTTTTAAATATCTATATTAACTCGTAGACATGTATAATGATCACAAATAAAATAAATACAATCACACCTTTATTTCTTCCTTGATGAAAGGTAAATGTAAAGGTTCTAATGTCGATACTGCAGTGCCTAAAGGCAATAGTTCGGACATATTCTTATCTGCCTCAATATATTCATATTTCATGGTTGATTTTAAACACTCAAATAACTGAAAAAGCTGTATTAAACGTAAAATCTAATCAAAATGGTTGACCAAAAAAAATAGAAAAAAAGTTTTTAGAACCGGGTTGAAAATTTATACATCCTCAAAAAAACTAATAGTTTTTAACCAACCTAAGATAAATAGATTAAATTAACACGGGAGTATGGTTATAAAAAAAATCATAGATAGCGATAGAGTGCATGTGTATTTTAAAATACTCCATAGAGAGCACAACAGAAAATAATAATTCAATAAACTTTAATTGATGACGCAAAACCACAATTATAATTATTTAAGAACCCCAAATTTATTTCTGCGAAAGAAAAGTATTGTTTATTCTGGAATTATGTTTGGGATACGATGAGAGAAACAATCGTAAACAGATGTGTAAACAGGTTATTTTGATTTTAAAAACAGCTTCTTACTACCCGTTCAGTTTAAACGGCAACAAGGTTCTTCTAAGAAATTGGAGAAAATTAACCCTGAACTTAAATCACACAAGAAATCTATTATCGCCAAGTTTAAGGTGCTACTGTTTCTATATTTTATTAAACCATGGCACAATATCTCTTGGTGAGGATCGTAGTACTATGTCTCTACATCTTTTAGTAATTTAATCTATTTTTGAAAAATCTTTTCATATTTTTTAATGAATTTTTCTGATTTCGTTAATTGATTAGGTATATAAAACAATTTTAGTAGATCAATTTTCAAATCTTATGATTTTTTTTTATTATAATGTTTACGATTTTAGAATTTTTTCTAAATGTTTAGTACGAAATTAGTTTAAACAATAGATATTAAACGATTTTTTTTAAAGTTTCTCAGAAATTAGTTTAACAGAGATAATACTGATCTCATTTTCTTGTTAGAAAAAAAGCTATGGCCACCATTAGGGACATGGGATAGGTTTAGTTTCATAGGCCCCCATGCTGAATACAAACTTTTGAACGCATTAACCGATTTAATTAAATCCTGACAGGGATCTTTGTTGCTTTAAATTGATTAATTTATTTAGTATAGAATTAAAATCAGTCTTTATATGTGTAGAACACTGCTTATAACATTAAATGTATAGAATTAATTAGGGACATGGGATACGTTTAGTTTCATAGACCCCATGCTGAATACAAACTTTTGAACGCATTAACCGATTTAATTAAATCTTGACAAAGTTCTTTGTTGCTTTAAATTGATTGATTTCTTTGGTATTGAAATAAAATCAACTCTTATATGTGTAGAACACTGCTTATAACTTTAAGTGTAAGGACTATCTTGTAAAACTTGAGAAGTGCTATCAGCGCAACTCTTAAGAAAAATCCATATAATGAACTATTTGGACTGTATAGCCGAAACCGAGCTAGAGTTTCGGTGTTTTCATATCTGTCAAGTTTGGTTTGAAATAGTAGAGGGAGAGAAGTTAGTCTCTTGTTAACATTGCTCAAGATATTTGAAAGGGAAAGGTTAGAATGCGGCTTTTATATAACTCCACTCACTTAAAATCTGCTGCGTTATTTATAGTTTGAACTCAAATAATCAGTAGAAAGCATATTATTTCATTCGACTTTCTCGTATTAGACTGGTTTGCTGGTGACGATATTGGGGATCAAAACCCAGCAGAGTGTACTGAAGGTGTGTTTATCTTAAAACGGTTTCAAACACGTAATTTTTATTTATTTATTTAACCTTAGCACCGCGTTTCACTAACCGCTCGGGCTATACACTTATTTACCAAGTACACTAATTAGCTAGACATCAGGAAGGTTATGATATCGCATAGCTCAAAAATTGCATTTTGCTTCTCAAGGGCATTCAGGGACTGGCTCTATGGGACTTTTTATTGAGTCTCTTGAGGAAGGTCCAGGAATCTCCGAGGAATAACCGTGCCTACCTGGTCATGGAGTATATCATACTCTACCTGGTCTCTGTGGTAGTACACCCGAATAGAGGACCACCAGTGCTCAAGTAGCTCACGATCGCACTCTGGAACGCTAACGGAGTCGCGGGGAAGAAGGCTTAGCTCGAAAGTTTCCTGGCAAAGCATCGCTTCGACGTAATGCTGTTGGGAGAAACCCACTTACAATTCACAATGAATTTCTAGCGTACCAGAGATTTTTCCTGATTTGGTAATTAATGAAATGGTTAATTAGTTTAGTTAACTTTCTTCTGCAATGCATATCATCAAAAAACTTAACACTGTTTAGTCACTATGCTTGTTTAGAAAGAACAATGTGATGGCTTAGCAATTAATGAATAGAATACCTTCCCATCGACCAAATAATTTCGAGTGCTTTTGACAGTTAACTAAATCATCAGGATAATTGACTTAAAAGTAAAATTTAAAATTGGTTGCTGATCACAAACACAGCATTACACTGTACACAATAAAACACATAAGAAATTGATTCACGTCAATTCAAACATCATTAAAGGCTGACACTACTGTAAATACCTTATGACGTCACAAGTTATCAAGCCGTAGGAGTATAACGAAAACTATATATCACACGACAAAAAAATAAATTAATGTGTGTCCCTTATTTTTATTCTGCTCTTATGATTAAATATAATTTAATTTTGGGTCAAACTGTCCGTCAATAAATCTTATAACCAAGTGTAATAAAAATAGTGTAGTTTTGTTGCGTACACATGTTCTAATAGTAAATATTGGGCCTGTTCTGATCATTCGTACTGCGTTGTATGCATTAATAAAATATGTCTTTCTATTTTGGTAGGCGATGGAGAAGCGGACATCCGGATTTGATGGTACTTTCCTCGCTACCACTCACCTCTGGTTCACTAATAATATTGCATAAATTACTTATGTAACCATAGCTTTTTAACATACTTAAATTTCTATATCACATGTTAGTATAGTTATATAAATAATTCCTTATATATTGTATTTTCATATTCTTCGAGCGAGAACATTAACAGATATTTTATGGCATAATACAGATTTTGTAAACAAATATAACAATGTGTAATATAATTATAGGATAGGTAATATTAATAGAAGTTAACTATATAATCTGTATTAATTATATATTTTGTTCCACCCATTAAAGCTATGTATAAATAAAATATTTGTTTAATAAAATATAAATATATGTTCTTTATAATAAATCTACACATTCCAATCACCATAAACTTAATTTTTGTATTAAGAGCTGGTTCGACAAAGTTTTTATTGAACATCCTACAAAAGGGTAAGTTTCAAATTAAAGAGATATGTGTTAAGAGTTGAATATTAATCATCTTCCAGTGAAATAGGTACCTATTAGGTTTAATTTGAACAAACAATATCTTATAGTTTATTCATTCGGATATTATATCAGAAAATTTAATTTTAGAACAACCAAACATAAATTTTATTTATAACCGGGTTTTATTTATTTGCAATTTTTATTTGATTTATTTACCTATAAAATAAGTTTAATAAAAAGCTATATAAAATAAGAGAAGAAAATCAAATCGAGAATTCTTGCCTTATATAAAAAGGTTCACTATTTGAATTTGAATATCCCACTTATTCGATAATTAGTTCTGCAACCAGACACCACTGGTAATGGTGCAAATGTCGATCCTCAATAGAGAGAGAACTAGATCTATACATTTGTAAATCAACGGTCATAAGAACCTAATTATAAAGTAATTTAAATCCACAAAAATTAATAATTAATTATACTATAGTCTCTCATTCCACCAAGTTTTTGAAGGAATGCTCACCAGTTATTACCAAGTTAAACATTGCTTTATTTACGTCAATTCCCATTCTCAGTAGGAAATAGATTTTAAAAGTAGATATAGGTGCCAATGTTTATAGTTTTAAGACTGCTCTTATCCCATCGGAAACCTAGTTCCATCTTTGATTCCATATTTAACACACAAAATTAATCAAAACTAGTTTCCGAAGAAATTGTTTTAAAGCCCTCAATGGTAGTTCTAGCAGTATATATTCACCCCAGAGCTCAGATCGATGTCGCGTGGAAGAGGGGAAAATACACAAGGAGAAATGGATGACGTAAGGATATTTCACTCATAGTCTTCGTTTTATCCTGTCCTCTAAACTCCGAGAATGTAGATCCATAATATTCCTTGAGTCTCTAAAAGGTATTAGTGTGTTCGACTCACAGTAAGGCGTGGCAGTGCGTAGATTGGCGACTATTATGGTCACACGTGAATCATTCAGTTGGCTGGGCAGTTTAGTAGGAGTAGGCTGTAGTATGGTGCACCGGGTGATAGTGAGGTTTTGTGAGAATTTGGACATATCGTTACCGCAGACTGCGTTAAGTTAGAATTTAATCATACTTATAATTATTTATAGTTGATATTAGCGTTACTATTCTTGTGATTATGTGAAAATTCATGTTTGAGGCTTATCGGATGACATTTTATATAGTTTTGTTCTAAGGATTAAGGCTAGACAAATAAATAAATGCTATTTTAAATCAAGAAAAGTATTTCAGTTGTTAATGAAACCTAGTAATGATATATTATAAGATATGCACAATTGTAAAGAGTCTAAATGCATGATTTACCAAATACAACCTTAGAAAGCAAATAAACTATTAAACCAAACTGTTATATATCAAATTTAAATTTATATTATTTATTTCAATGCTTATTACATATGATATTGGGTATAAGTGGAAATAAAAACACATACATTGTTTATTAAAACTGATATGAAAAATTCTAAAGTTTGTCTAAAAATACTCTCCATTCATTAATAAATAAGAAAATTAAATAAAAATAGGACCAAAAAATTCAAACTCCTTTTAATTAACTTTGAAACACTTTCTACAAACATAAAATTGGTGTGGTCTTTCTTAACCGCGAATAAGTAGATGAGTTTTAAAAGTGTCTTTTTTGAAACATTTGCCACAAACATCACATTTGTGCGTTGTGTGTACCATGAGTAATTAGATGAGCTATAAGATGATGTTTAATTTTAAAACACTTGCCACAAACATCACATTTATGAGGTCTTTGTTCACTATGAACAAGTAGATGAGTTTTAAGGCCGTATTTATTTTTGAAACGTTTGCCACATACATCACAATTGTAAGGTCTTTCTTCATCATGAACAAGAAGATGATTTTTAAGAGTGCCCTTCTCTTTGAAACACTTACTACAAACATTACATTTGTATGTTCTTTGTTCATGATGAGTAATTAAATGACATTTAAGAGTGCCCTTGGTTTTGAAACATTTGCCACAAACACTACAATTGTGAGGTCTTTCTTCATCATGAACAAGAAGATGATTTTTAAGAGTGCCCTTCTCTTTGAAACACTTGCTACAAACATTACATTTGTATGTTCTTTGTTCATGATGAGTAATAAAATGAAATTTAAGAGTGCCCTTGGCTTTGAAACATTTGCCACAAACACCACATTTGTGGGATCTTTGTTCACTATGAACAAGGAGATGAGATTTAAGGTTTCTTTTAATTTTGAAACAAATACCACACACATCCCATTTGTGATGTCTTTGTTCACCATGAACGGTTTTATGCCTTTTAAGATAGTCCTTGGTTTTGAAACGTTGGCAACAAACATCACATTTATGAGGTCTTTGTTCACCATGAGTAATGAGATGAGTTTTGAGGGTTTTCCAACGTTTGAAACGCTTGGAACAAACATCACATTTGTGAGGTCTTTGGTCACCATGAGTAATGCAATGAGCTTTAACTAAGCTCTTTTGTTTGAAACACTTGCCACATACATCACATTTGTGAGGTGTGTCTACACAATGAACTAATAGATGGATTTTAAGAGTGCCTACCCTTTTGAAACACTTGCCACAAACATGACATTTGTGAGGTCTGTGTTCACCATGAGTAATAAGATGAACTCTAACTTTATCTTTATTTTTAAAGCACTTGCCACACACATCACATTTGTAGGGTGTTTGTTCACCATGAATTACCAGATGAGATTTAAGCTCACTAATCGTTTTAAAACACTTGCCACAAACCTCACATTTGAGATGTCGTTCATCATGAGTAATTATATGAGTTTTGAGGCTGTTCCTATGTTTGAAACACTTGCCACAAACATTACATTTGTGAGGTATGTGTTCACCATGAGTAATAAGATGAACTCTAAGTTGATGTTTAATTTTAAAGCACTTGCCACATACATCACATTTGTAGGGTGTTTGTTCATCATGTATTACCAGATGAGTTTTAAGCTTACTATTCGTTTTAAAACACTTGCCACAAACCTCACATTTTGAAGGTCTTTGTTCACCATGAATAAGGAGATGAATTTTAATATCACCTTTACTTTTAAAACCTTTGCCACATACCTCACATCGGTGAGGTTTTTTTTCACTATGAACCAGGAGATTAGCTTTAAGGTTTACATTTTTACTATACGACTTGATATAATCATCACAATTATATTTTTTCCTATCTTTTTGGTAAATAATAGTCTCTTTGCCTAAAAAAGAAGTATGTATTAATTGGTCATCTTTTGCTTGGAATTCTACATTTTTATTGATTTCATTGGTGAAGTTTTCTCTATACGCTTTTATGTTATTTTCACTAACAATAATAGAACTTTCATCAAAACACAGTTCTTCCTTGAGTTCAAGTTCTCCACAATCACCACTGGCTGGAACAATGGAAGGTGTCTCTGGTTTTATAATATAATGGAATACAGCTTCATCGTTACTTTCCAGTATATGATGAGTCGCATGGCAATCTGGTTCATTCTGTAAACAATATGAATAGGCCTAATACAGTTTATTTACAAAAAAAATTAATCATACATAAGCTTAAATTGATGTTTTTTTAGAAACGGTAAATAATCCTTATAATATACATAGTTCAATTGAGCGTTTTGATATTGGTCAACTCATATTTTATCAAAAAATATGAAATTATATAAACCTATTAAAAATGTAAAAATTGACTACCAAAACTCTTGATCTTTTAGTTAATAGGTGTATGTATTATCAATAATATGATTTAAAAAAAAAAAGAATTTTCTAGATGGTTCCAATTTATGCTTATCCTTAATTAAGGGGAATTTGAACGACTTAAAAAAAAATCGTTTACATTAAGCAAGTTTTATTCCATGTAGGATATTGCAGGCAGAATCTAAAGAATTTCCTTTTTTATCCCCGGTTCAGCCACGGTCAGTCACCTGTCACCTCCCACACACTCACTACCTAATAACCTTCTAGCACTCCCACATGTTTTACAATGTGAGTTGACACTTGCAGTTTGAAACAATTGTTGTTAACGTCAAAGGATTTCTCAATTAGCTTTTCTTGCATTCATGAAAGTAGTTGCTAGGCATAAGGAATGACAAGATTAAACATTAATATTATTAAAGTAACAGAAATAAATGAAAGCTATATTAAGTTAACAACGAAAATTGATTTTTACTCTTAACCTATCTGTAATAAATAACAAAGCACCTTCTTTTAGAATAAGTGTTATATTTAGATATAATTTTGCTGTTGATTATTGATTTTGTCTGAAATTATTTATAGAATTTAAAATATAATTTCAATTAGAAACTCTTCAGGATTAAATATGTTTTTCTTCAATCTTGTGAATTACAAATTTCTACTACTAAGATTTGTGATTCTAGAGGTTCCTAGATAGGGTTTTTTAAGTGTCCCATCTATTTGTATGTTACATTATATGTTGAGGTTAATTGTCGCTCAACTATTAAATTATTCATTGTTTTGTTGGTAGACATGTAACGCGAAAATGTATCTTTTGTTTTGC
>CABFVX010006841.1:0-36247 GCA_902151425.1 Timema shepardi
AACCACGGTGGAGGCCTGGCATTCCCCACATTCACAAGATGTCTTGTCAGAGGTGAAGGAAGGGTTTGGTAATCAGATAAATATTTTCCGGGACCGAGGATAACTCTACAAAAACCATATGGTGCATTTTCTTCTTCTTCATTGTCAAAAATATGATCGACATTATAGTCTTCACCTGAGTTGCTGGGTGTATTCAACTCAGATAAAATACGTCTTTTAGTCTTTTTAGAGACTCGCTATTTCAAGGTCGTACCAGTAAAGCTCTTTTCGATCTTACTTTATCAACATTTTCTTGTGATGTTAGACGGTAGGCTCTTTGTTTTGTCTTCTTTTGTTGGTATGTGTGGAAGCTTTGACCGGTGTTGGTAATACTTGAGAAAAAGTAATGGTAGATGTTTGTTGTCTGGTTGATAGTCCTGCAGTGTCTCATAGATTTTCCGGTTCTCCTATAGGCCTATCTGCAACAAAGGTGTGTGAAGGAAGATTTTTTTCTTAAGGCACATTATCGTAATTGTAAGGGAGTGGGAATATCCCTGTTCATTCTAAACCTTTTACCGCATTCCCAACAGTTGTTCCTTTGATCCAAGCAGCATTTAGCAGTCTGCCGAAGGTTAATTTGGTGATTGAGCTTTTTGAGTTGTTGTGAATAAATGAATCAGTTTCTTGACTATTAAAAAACTTTTAGGGGTTTAAAAAATGACAAATCAAGAAGCTTCAGAACGTGCGTTGTGTGAGGTGTAAGGCACAATAGCTATATTTCACTGTCCAAACAGAACTCAAGATACTGAAGAAAGTGGTGTGATGAGTGGTCATCTAAAATAAGCAGGCATTTCCCAGAAGATCGGTGTTTTTTTAAAATGTTGCATCCATTTTAGGAACAAGTCTTCATTCATGTACCCACTCTTTGACATTAGTCATTCCAATGTTAAATTCCTCTTTCATCCTTTTCCCCTTGAACATCACGACTGGGGCTATAAACACCCCAATATTGATACAACGGTCACGTTTCACCTCTCTCTAAGCTTGTTAATGAAATTACCCCTCTCTTCTTCTTTTCTGCTGCTATTTTATATGGTTTGTTGTTCATCGGAAAAACAGTTTCATTCACATTGTAAACCGATTGTGGCTGAACATGGATTCCAAGATCAACTGTGACATCATTTAGTAATTTGTAAAATTCTTCTACTGCATTTCTATTCATTCCCTCAGCGAAATTTTGACAAACCTTCTGGATTTATTAGGGAGATATCTTGATGTCGTTTCATGAAAGAAATAACCAATCCTTGCCTGCAATTTAGTCATAATCATTCTAAGGAGTCTTGATGTTAAGAGACTTATCAAACTGGAACGCAACTTTGCGCACACTTTCCGATGAATGACCAAAACTACGATTACAAAGAACCTTTAATCTTTCTACTAGGGCTCTCTCCTGCTCGAAAGATAGGACTGTAGGATAGCCTATTGACTTTTGTTTGATAATTGGGTTATCTTGGTGGTGCCCATCAGCTGTTTTAGTAGTCTAGCCGCCCAAACTCTTCTTTGCAGTGTATTGAACAGTGCCTTGAAATGGGATGCAGCTGCTCTGACACGCCAGTTTTCGTTAAGTGTACTGTTTAGGGCCTAAGTCATTCCCTCTTTGGACAATTGTTGGCATCTATTATTTTTTGTATTCTCGAACCATCTAAAATCATATTTTAAAACTAAATCAAAACACTAAAATAACTTAGATAATTTAACCAGTTTAAGTTATATTGTATTTAAATATTGTAAAAATGGTTAAGATGTTAATATACTAGTACTCACCCTGACGAAAATTAAGTATTACTAAATAACAATTAACTGTTTATACATTCAAACACAGTATCATTAATCCAAACCGAGAAATACCGTTCCATCAACTAAACTTTAACTTAACTGTCTGAGGTGGCCCGGGAAAATACTGAAATCCTTTTACCCCCCTTCCCCTCCCTTCAAGATTACCGCTATAGGGTTAGTCAGTTAGGTCAGTGTTTAACAGGGCTGTCCAATCTACAACTTACAACTATAGCACATATAAGTATTGTAAACGAGATAGATAATAAACCAGTGTTATTCTTCAAGATTTGAGTACCAGTTAGAAATAATGTGTAGTATTTAATATGTTTAGTTTATTTTTAAGATTGAATTCAAAAGTTTTTATTTTCAAATCCAACAACGACGATAATTTGACAGCCTATAAGCTCACTCTACGAAGTGTACAAAAAGCGATAAATAATTAATGGTATATTCTAAAAATAAATAAAAACCTAAGAAAATAATGATCCAAATAGTCCCTTAAAAAGTGATTCAAATATCCCCGGAAGCAAACTTATTTTTCAATATAAAATAACTCTATTGTTTTCCAACAGAATACGCTCAAACTTCTTGGTGATGAGCCCAGAAGAATAAGCTATAAGTTAAAAAAAAACCTTTGTAATCAACAGCTATAAAGGGGTAAGACCTTACAACTCAAAGACAATTATTTACATCACTAGGAAAAGTATATCAATCTCACTTCTATTGATCTTGTAAAACAATTTTTTCAGCTATTTAAACGTTTAAAAATTATAATTTTTTCATACCAATTTACAGCCAGTAGATCATTACAGTAAATTAGAAGAGCTAAATATAAAAAAAATATGTGCAGAGTAACTGCGCAGTAGCTTGAATCCTTATTTTGATTCAAATAGCCCCTTGATCCAAATAGCCCCACCCTACCATATATATTTAAGAATTAATAAGATACGCTCGCTTAAATCAGTACAAAATATATAAAGGTTTTAATTGTGGTTATACCACACTCGTAAATAGTAGAAATTGGTTTATTAAGTGAGAAACTATTCCAAATTATTCATGCAGTTGTATTTTTGATAGAAAAAATACATTTGATACTTATGATATTACAGATTTCCACTAGTACAATAACTCAATTATATCCTAAAGCCTACAAGGTGAAATATTTCATTAGATTATCTAGAAAAAAGTAAATACAATATATTTGTATGAACTATTTAGAAAACCAGACAATATTAATCAAAATAACCCTCTCAGTTACAAATGTAAAAACCCTCGCAAATTTATTTTTAAGGTCTTAATACCCCACCTGGAGTTATTCTAATGAACCCACCTTGTCCCATCATCTGGGAGCCTTGATTTCCAAATCACTTTTCCTCCCTATGTTCTATATTACTCTCCTTTATATAAAGAATCATCTTTGGTATGATATTTATTTGATTTTGTTTTTTACATCACAGACAATACTTATTTGTACGATGAGACTGCCGATGACAGGGAGATCGTGGCTTGATCCAGGTCAGGTGTACTGGGGATGTTTTTACCTAAAGAATTTCCCACTCTCCACTAACAATTCCCTTAAATTCAACCTTCCTCATCCTTAACCTACAGACAATACTCATTTGTATGATGAGACTGCCGATGACAGGCAGATCATGGTTTGATCCCGGTCGGGTGTACTGAGGATGTTTTTTCCTAAATAGTTTTCTACTCTCCACTAACAATTCCCTTAAATTCAATCTTATTCATCCTTAACCCATTAGCATAATTAGTACATAAGCGTAAATCCCGGATGAGTAGTATGACGCGGTGCTAAAAAAAACTATTGTCATTCCCTTATTGTAGAGATGTCAAATTTATAGGTCATTTTTATATGCTTTAAATAATATTTTGGTAATTTTTAAACGGTTATGTTGAATATGAATAAGTTTTGTAAATTGACTAACCAAACATTTTAATATTCCTCATTCAATTGTTGGAATGCGAAGATAATAAATATAAATTTCGAATGAATCTACACCTTCTCTACTTACATGGTTGGAAAAGTCATCTTCCTAGTGAGCTGATGGTGGTCTAGGGGTAAGGTGTCGGACTTCTATGCTGGAGTCCGGGGTTCAATCCTAGGTCCCGGCATAGATTTATATGATTACCAAACCCTTCCTTCACCTCTGCCAAGACGTGTATTAATCACTACTTGTGAATATGAGGAACGCCAGGTCTCCACCGTGGTTCGGTTTCCACGTTAAATTGTAGGTCCTCCATTTCATCTCACAATCACCCTACCATTACACATTAGCGTAAGTGCGTATAATCCGAACGGGAACTGAAATGGTGACATCAGTGGAAGCGGTAGCTAGAGTTTGTAAATCAAGGTTAATTGTTTAGCAAAATGCAAGTGTAATTATTGTAGTTTTGCGTAACAAACATTTTAGTTTCCACTTGTCAATTGGGTGTTTGATTTAGTCTCGTGATAATTAATTTTTCATAGTATGTTTGGTCTTTTTTTAAATTTAAATTAATTTTTGGTCATTTTTAATATGATTCTATAGATTATTTTTTTAGATGTTTTGGGTCATCAAAATACGGGCCGCGCTAATTATGAAAACTTTTTCAAATAAATACGTTGAATACAGCGGTTGTTTAATTTTTTTTATCAGTAAGATATATCCAATTCACCCAGTTGGGATTAGAAGTTCAAGCTCAGTTAAGAACACAATGTGTTGCAAGTCAAACGCCTTAAACTATTTGACCATCCATGTAGACTACCCTTGTAACTAAATACTTGTTTTAATAACACAATGGAGTGGAGGCAAAGTTTCAAAGGAAATGTACCAGTATCTGCTTGGAGAAAGGGTGATAAATATTTACAAATAAAACTAATCCATAGTGCGCTGGGATTTGAACCTTGATCTCTTCGTAACCGAAAATATAGTCAAAGTAAGCTTAAGATTCTAGGCCACGTGACGTCCGGTGTGGGAATTCTACAATTAGGTCTAATATTTTTTTATCAATTAGCAATAATAAACCTCACTGCCAAAACAAAGTAATGACAATATATTGTGTCCAAACATAATATTTTAACTTAGCTTATTTTTTAAATATTCTAAAGTAGTATTTTAATTTAACTTTTCTTTAAATGTTCTAAAATAATTTTACGCCGCTTCTTTCGCGGTGCAATTAAAAGAAATTGACTTTTGTTTCCCATTCTTTCAATACAAAGTAATTTAATATCACGTTTGTGATGTTCTTGTAGATAGCCCGAACATGTGCTAAGACATGGCGCATAAAAGAACGTTAATAATTTAAATAAACACTTTACAGTAATGATAACATTTTTAATTTAAAATGTATCGGTGGTTCAGATTGAACGCCAACCACATTCATGCAGATACATTGACTCCTATGTTTGATTTAAAACATTTGAAACACAATTTTAAAGATTCTAAATGTTGGAAGAAATGATTTCTCTTCATCTCTTTGAAAACGATCGTGGCAACGCTGTAGATGAAAGACAGTTGACCGTTGCCAGCAGGTACACATAGTTCCTTGATTGACAACAAACAGCGTTACACTACGGCTACCAAACTGTTTAAAATTTTAATTCTTAAAATAATGTTTTAAAGCCCAGTGTTAAACTAACAAATTATAAAAAAAATAACTAAAACCAGGAGAAAAATATTATCTAGCCTTGTGATTTCTTCTTTATCCAACATTAATACTTACATCCATATTAATCTAATTAAAGTAATTATTCATTTTAAAAAAATATAAAAAACCAATAGAACAATAAATAAAAATTTTAATCCAAGAAAATTGAAGTAAAAATAGTTTTGCTTTATATAGTAAAATTCAATTTTGACAATATCACTTAATGAAGTCATTGTAAGCAAAATAGTGTGAGGCTGAGAATTTTCATAGTATAATTTAATTAGTATGATTAGTAAATGTTTAACAGAGTCTTCTTTCTAGATAATATAAATACCTTTTCATTGGTGAAAACCAATTTCGAATTTATAGAACGGTTTTGTCACAATATTTTATTTAGTATTACCATGTTTTGATGGGTAAACAAGTCTTGACCGGCCTCTTAAGATGTAGCAGAAGGGAACGTGAGTAATTTTATAGTTCTTATAGCATTACATTTTTTTAGGCCAAAATAAATAAAATATTTCTCCAGTAGCAACATAGTGTAAAGTTTTCTGTACATGTTCATATCAACAGATCTTTAATATCGGTCAAGGATGTCCTGGAATTTTGTCAAAACTTTTTAAATAAAGAGAGAAAGTTTTGACAAAATTTCAGGACTCCCTCGACAGATATTCAAGATCTGTTGATATTACCATGCACAGAAAACTAAACGCTATGTTACTACTGGAGAAATATTTGATTTATTTTAGCCAACAAATTTCAATTCTATGAAAATTGTAAAAACACTTGCGTTCCCATCGGCCGCACCTTAAACCATTTGTTTACATTAAACACAATTCATGTTTCTACTTTTCTATCTATTTCTAAGGCTCCATTGATTTGTTCCTAAAAATGTTCGTGTACGTTAGTCTTTCGAAGTCATCTTTGTGGTATAGTTAGCTATGACATTGGAAATAAATTTACATATTTCTTTACAGACAGACTTATAATACAAGTTAGTCAATGGTTCAAACTTGACTTTATTCAGTCTTTGTGTTTTAAAGATTTTGGTTTGTTTGATTTTAACTTTGTGTCTTGATTCATCTCTTTGCTTGAAAAACACTTTCAAGTTTTTCTAAGGAAATCTCAAGTTCCTTACTAGGAAATCTTAAATTTCATCCAATCTGAAAGTACACGGAGGGATGCGAAAGGACTGTCGAGATTGCTTGGGTATCAGGTATCGTATCTGTACACTTCACCAGACCTGGAAGTGGCTGCATCAGACCCAAAGCTTACACGACCACCTGGTTTCTCTAACTTCATCTGAAAGAGACGTTTACTGTTAAAAATAGAAATCCCATTATAAAGAGGCAGAAAAAAAAATCAAGGCCAGATTTATTTTCACTCCCAAAATTCCTAAGCCTTGTTCTATTTACGTCCAGCATAAAAAAACTTTTTTTTTCTCACTGGCCCTAAATCATTCCCACGATTTTAAAGATCAACTCTCTTTATTGTGCTAGGTCTTGCCAACTATTCATAAAAAAATCTTGAACAATGGCACAAACCTTGCTTAGTATAACAATGAAGAATGTTAGCAAAGTACTAACTTTTAACAGTTTTGCCAAAAAGAACAGTCTTTTGGCAACTTCTTTCTCTTCACACAGTATGTATTCAACTAATTCAAAACATCTAACTGAACAAACCCAATCTAAAATTAAAAAGTCTGTTTTTATATCACAATCAACAGACATTTTTACTAATTTAGCCTTAGAGGATTGGATGTATCGTAACTTTGATTTCACTGATCAGCATATTCTTCTTCTGTGGCATAATTCCCCTTGTGTTGTGATTGGTCGTCACCAGAACCCGTGGCTAGAAGCCAACATAGAACACCTATACAAATCAGATGTGGAGATAGCAAGGCGAAACAGTGGGGGTGGGGCTGTATATCATGATATGGGAAATCTTAACATAACATTCTTCACACCCCGAACAAGGTACAATAGAAGAAACAATTTGGAAATAATTACAAGGGCTCTGTTTAGAGAATGGGGTCTTGTGACCGACATCAATTCTCGAGAAGACATCATCATCAAGGGAAATTATAAAGTATCCTTTTAAAATATACACTATATGTCTCAAGTAGTTTTCCATATGCTAAATGTCATTTAATACATTTGAACAACTTAAAAAAAATATTCAGGAGTGATTTTTAGGTTACATGGAAATTAAAACATAGTTATTGTTTAGGGAATTTAGTTTAGATTTAGAATAGACATTTATACTCCATATTGGAGTGTAGTTGACAACTAGAAGTCTGACACCTTAGCTCAGTAACTTAGGTAGGACGTCTCTCAACTAAGCTAAGCGTCTTTGGTTTGGCTGAAGAATTTATCATTGGTGAAATGTGGGTTTACCCTTTCACAGTGATGAACTAATGGCTGGGGGCTGGATGTTTTGTATGTTCAAGATTTATGTTTATAAGTCATAAATGCTGATATACGCGATCATTTCAAAAAGTGCACCTTAAATCCTACCTCAAATAAAATTTAATTCTTTTTATCGAGGTGGCGTCTATAATTCACTTAAAAACGCTTTACAAACTTGACCTTAAAGCTTACCTTAAACATAAGATGGATTTTTAAGGACTGCATTTTAAGGCACTCAACTCTAGGGTAATACACGTGTTGATTTGTTGTCACGTTTGGCAATTAAAACTTTCACAACAAACAATTTGTTTTTAATAATTCTTTTCTTTTTATATTAACCGTTTTTACGTCTTATAGCTGTCGGTAACCACCACTCCAGTGGCAAAGGATTTGAACTATTTCTATGTTGTCTTAGATTTAGGTTTTTACTACATTTTTTATTACAGTTATAATTATTCTATCACTACCCTTACATTTATAGTCAGTCAAGCAATAAATATTAGGCTTGGAACAAGAAGGCTTATCTCCTTTCCAGGTTAAAGGGAGTGGGAAAAAGGAAGTACTATTCAACAACTCTGGAGACATTCTACTGTCAAATCCTACACTTTATTTATCCTATAGACAACAGGAATATATTTGCTAATCCTCTCTATGATTTGTTTGTGATATAGAAACTCATTTTAACACTTTATTTATCCTATAGACAACAGGAATATATTTGCTAATCCTCTCTATGATTTGGTTGTGATAAAGAAACTCATTTTAAATCCAACATTTATAGCTTTTATTCTTAAACACCTAACAATCAAATTAGGTAATTTATATTATTATTTGATTAATATACTATTATTTCTTAGTTAAAAAGTGTATAAGGGTTATTGTCTACAAACTGGGTATTTTGATGGTGAAAAATGGAGAAATTCACATGTAATAAAAAACTATTCTATTTTTATAATTAAGCTCTAAACATTACTAAGTTATTACATTTAAAGGAAAACTTTTAATATTTATTATTCTAGTATTTATTTGCAAATATTAAAATATATTTTAACAGGGGAATGATGCCATAAGCAGGGGAATGACTTTAAGTATAATATATTTTCAACTAATGATGATAACCTTTAATTTTAACTCAAAATGTGTTTCATAAAAACATTTTGCAAACATTAAACATTAAATCAATAATTGTAAAGAAAGTGAAATTATAAAATATTTGGCTCTATTGTTCTTCAAATACATCAACTGCAGTTGGAAATTTATAAAAAATACTGTTCTCACATAACACAAGGGATGGTTCTGGAAGAATTGAAACTATTTGTTCATATGAAATGTATGAAACATCTTTATCACGTTTGAAGAGCTGAATTCCTTTTTGGTCACTAACTCTAAAGTACATTACTTTGAGATAATCAGCTTCCTCTTATTGGTTCTGGCAAACTGCAATGTACCTATATTTACGATTTTGTTTAGAAAATTTGTTTCCATTTAATTGAATGAGTACAAATATTCAAGTTTTTAAATTTTCCACAACATTGTTTTCATTGCCTATATCATCTTCACTACTCGAGTAAACATCTTCATAACACAACTCTTTACGGTGTTTTGGCTGATAACCAACAGCAAGTTCATCTTCCGAAAAACATATTTTAGATTCATATCTTAATGTGCCAATTTCATGTGTGCACCTTTGACACTTAAAACAACTTAAGTTTTCGTAAGCTCAGAATACCAGATTGTGCATCCCCAATTACTTGATGTACTTGCATGGTACCATCAAAACATTTCAATTATTTTTGTTCCAACTGTAATGATATATTTTCAATTTGTTGTTGGCTATTGCAATAATATCTATTCCAAGAACATTTCCACTTAGAATTGTTATTAAAAAGACATTTTTCCCTTTTGTCAACACAACAGAATTCTTCCACAATACCAGCAGTTGTATTTTTCACTAAAACGCCTACCTTGAACAATCCCTTGATCAATAGTTCCATGTTTACATGTGTGATACACTTACAAGTATCTCGATCACTCACTCATTGGTTTCACCCAAAATGAACGGTGTCTGCAGAAAAATTCATAACTAACCAATTTATCTGGATAATATCTCAAAAACTTCTAACAAAGGTTTCTCAATGTGTCATTCAGATAACGTTTTTGTTTTGTCACTTTTTTTTTGTGATTAAGTCTTTCTTTCCAGGACAAATTCGACTGTTGCTGTCCAATTCTAAAAATTTTCCATCTCATCCTTTCTTATGTTCATTAATTGGAAATATTTTTTCGTCTTTCTCTCATAGTTCAAATCAAAAGGTTTACTTCCAATTGTTGATAATGCCTTGTGACATTTCTAAACATTTGAACACTGCCTGTAAAGAAGATACTTCTTAATTACTTTCCCTGCAATAATCTATCTAAATAATTGTTTTTCTTTGTCTGAATCTACCTTCTTGTAGTTTTCATTAAGTTGATCTTTGAAAGCTCCAGCAAACAGAAGTGTCTTAACAACTTGAGTTGGCCTTACCTCTTTTCTTAGCATTTGTTTAACACTGTTGCTGGGAGTAGGTAGGCATTGGGTTTTATTTTTTAAACGTTCACATATTTTCCTATACTTTTGGACATCCCTTCTTACTTTGTTTATCAACTCGTCTTTTTTTCTTAAACTCTCTATTGTGTCTTTTTCGATATCTCTTCATTCATTCCCACGAGGGTTTGTGAGGCGCGAGTCCCAGACCGGTTTTACCATTGCCCTTTACAATAGAGGAGCTTTTACAAAGCAAGAGAAGTTTTTATAGTGACCTGACTACTTTTAAGAATAGCTCAAATTTGAACAACTATTTCGAGCAACAAACTTAATGTAAAAATATTATTTAATAATCAGTAAATGCTATATTATATATCAAATTAAAAGGTTTCCACACACCTGGAAAATCGAGGAAATACATGGACTTTTTTTGTGTCTGGAAAAAACCGGGGCAACACAGGGAATTTCACCAAAAAGCTAGAATTTACTGGAATTTGTTAGTTAATTTGGGCAATACAGTGCTTGCAAGCTTAAAATAGTAGGAACAATATAGACTAAAATTTGTAACTGGAGAACTGAGCATAGCAGTCTGATTGGAACACGTCTCATTTATGATGATTATGCTTACTAGCACCTCATCAGCTTGAGACAAGTCCTGAGTGCAACTGAGACAACTTGTTCGGCAAATGTCGCACCTTTTCGCCTTCCTCCACTCAGCCCCGCCAATACCACAAACGTATCGTTTCATCCACCTCCATCCCCCAACTTCATCAAGCCCATGCTGCTGGCAGTTGAATGAATTCTTTCTTTGGATTTTGGTGTGTTATTTGTATGTTGTTTATAAAAGATTACTCCTGTTGAAAGAGGCAAGTATCCCAGATATTGTTTTTGTAGCGTGATGTTTTAAGACTGTACCCTACCTATCTTGCTATTTTGGCTATTTTTAATTTTTTAGAAATTGACAAGGTGTCATGACTGTTTAAATCTTTATGGGCTTTAACATTTTTATTACAGTAAACTCTCGATTTAGCAAAGTTGAATTTACCTGGTTGCTGCCATAACCAGGATAAAAAAAAGTATACCGTGAAGTGAAAAGTTTATGAAAATATTGCCTCCAGCCTGCTAGTCTGTTGTAAAACTAGAGTGGTTGTAAAAATTACTGATTGTGTTCACGCATAGCTACTTTACATCTCCCACCCCCTGTGAAATGGACTAGCCCACTTCTACCACCCTTATCTCCAAGGTCACAGTTCTTTTTTCTCAGCACCCTTCTCTCCAAAGTCAGTTCTTTTTTCTCAGATCTTTTTCTCCAGTTCAGTGCAATGATAGGGATATGCGATACTGGTAAAATATCAATATATGAGTATGAAAAAAATGAACGAGAAGTATATCAATATTTCCCAGTATCGATACTTTCATTTAGCAATAGAAAAATAAAGGACATAATAAGAAAAGATTAATAAATTTAATAAATGATCGAAAAAATAAAGGGAGTAAAAGGAGAAAAGTTGGTAAACTAAAATCTTTTGATACTGGGTAAAAAGTACTAGTATTGGTAAAATATCTAAAGGTTAGTATCACTACTAAAATATCTGGTATCGAATCATTCCTAGTGCATGAGAACATGTACAAGAATGAATAAATTCATTTTTCTAAAATCCATCTTCGAGGTGCATTTGGACCCTTTTTCGTCCACCTATGTTAAAAATTTCAGATCTCTGCATGCTGTAGATTTGGCTGGGCATCACATACAAACACACACACACACACAGACAAACACTTCCTTTTATTATTATAGATTACTTTTAATTCATCACATCGCTATTGCCCTAGTATGGTATTTTCCTAGTATATATCAATGGTCTATACACAATGTTGTTAAAAATAAATAAAATATCTCCTTTAATTGGCCTACACTGTATAACCTTGGCTCTTTTACTGATTGCAATAATAAAATAATCACTTATATTATTTCTTGAATGTCTGTCTCGCCAAAACATGTTTTTGAGAGATCTGATTGGCTGATACGTTGTCATGGAAACATTAAACGAAGACAACACAATAAACGGTCTATCTCACGTTGCCATAAAAATGATAAACCTAGACAACACAAAAACCACACGTTATCTCTCTATATTTTATATTTTCTTTTAAATAAAAACTCACACAACAAAATATTTCACAGGATGGAAAAGTATAGCACCGTTAGAGATAGTTATTAGTGTTTTTTGTTCTTCAAAATTATATAATTACTCACTAAAATTGATTGATTGTTAATCGCCCACAAACGCTCATTCACTTGGCATCTTTTCTGTGTAACCAAGTGATCTATGTCCGGTATCAATTTCTTCGGCGATATTAATTTTGCAATGTAGGTCCTTCATTTCATCTCACAATCACCCTACCATTACACATTAGCGTAAGTGCGTATAACCAGAACGGGTAGTAAGATGCGGTGCTAATAATAATAATAATAATAAGTTAACTTCTTACACAAGCTACTTTTGGAGTTTTGGCTACAAAAAAATCCCTACTGACTAGGGATTGCTCTTCTAAGTGAGTGACAAGGCCCTTCCACAAAGTAAAGTGCTGGCATTTCTAGTAAAGCTCAGCCCAGAGTTGAAGTCAGGGGAGTTGAATAGTAGGTAAGGGGTACTAGGAGAATTGTGTGGTGTGAGGCCAATGAAAATTCTCAGAATACCTATGTCCTGGCTACAATTAAGTCATCCTGACCACTATTAACAATTTTACTTTTTACCCCAGCTAGGTGATCGACTACTATTACTTCCCTGGCTACTACTATTAGGTCAAATACGATCCTTTCATAGCTCTTCAGTCCTGCCTGTTCCCAAACCAAGAATTTGGGGGTCTAGTCATAACTGGCTTTCACATAAGTGGCTCAATTTCCCCCCACAAAAAAGCGTATTCTAACAATGGTAGCACCTTGTATTACTCTTACATTAGCTTCTCATACTTCTCTTAGATACTATTTTGAAGCTTACCAATATATGACTTCATTAAAATTGAAAATCATTTTGTAGTAAAACTAGCAAATGGTTTATGTCCCTTTAGTAATCAAAGGGTTCATTATGCTAACCACATGACACCCTCTATATGCAAATGTTGGCACTATCATAGCTAAAAGCTGCGGCTGCTCGGTCGGTATGACTAGATTGCGTGCTTACGGCATGGAGTTTTTATTGTCCCTTTTCTACTGTAACAGAACAATCCTCACAATTTGCATCAAGGCCAGCTAGTGGTAGTGAAGAAGCCAAAGATAGTAAAATAATTCTGAGCATGTCAAGTATAATCTCTAATACAGTATACTTAAATGTATAGAACAGGCCTACTGTCCACACCAATACTCTTGCAGTGATTAATAGACACAATATTAACCAACACTCATACATGGTTAACATATGCAAATTTTTCATACTATTTGGATTTACTCTTTGTTAATATTTTAGTGAAGACAATATTAAACTACAGTGTTTGAATTTTTGAACAAATATTTTTTTTCTTTTGGTTCTGTATCACTACCCATTCAGGTTGTATGCATATTAACTAATTACTTTAATGTTTTAAAGATGAGGAATATTGTTCTTATTTGCAACCAATTTAAAATAATTTTGATAACAAAACTGTGAACCTTGGATAACTTATTCAGTATGCAAAATCCTAAAGTCACACATGCTAATTTGTGAGTGTTTTAATCTAAAAAAAGCACATCTTAAAAAACAAAAATTTAAAATATCAATATTTGATCCTTATTTTTGAATCTAGCCCTCTTTATGAACATCATAAATATTACAAATCAGATAAATAAGTTAGCTAGAACTATTCAAACATATTATTATTATTATTAGCACTGCGTCTTACTACCCGTTCGGGTTATACGCACTTACGCTAATGTGTAATGGTAGGGTGATTGTGAGATGAAATGGAGGACCTACAGTTTAACGTGGAATCCGAACCACGGTGGAGACCTGGCATTCCTCACATTCACAAGATGTCTTGTCAGAGGTGAAGGAAGGGTTTGGTAATCAGATAAATCTTTGCCGGGACCGGGGATCGAACCCCGACCGCCAGCATAGAAGTCTGACACCTTACCCCTAGACCACCAGGTCACCATTCAAACATATTCTAAAACTTACAAATGCAATTGCTTTACAGGAACTTAGTGGGAAATTTCCAGCTGAACATAGCTAGCTAGATAATTTAGATTAATCTACACTATTAACCATAAGTATGTGACGGCCTTTGTGTGAGACTATTTAACTATTTCAAGCTACATAATAATATTGAGTCTACTATGATGAGTCAAATAATTTCAGAAATAGTTAGCCATCATCTAATAAGATAAGCTAAAGTGAACAATAGATGATAAAAGTAATTATAGAGCCATTTGAACATTTAAATGTTGGATAGTCTTGAGATAATATCTACACATACTAAAGGTTCCCACTTGTCCTATATTTTCAGCATTTTTTCCTGTTTCCTATATTTTTATAAAGTATGTCCTTTATATTTTTTTAACTAAATATGTATTTCCATTGCTTATTTATAGATTTCTTAGTATTAGCAATACAATTACAACCTGTACCTCACTTATTACTTTTACATTCAATATGGAAGGGAAACTATATTTTACAATATGCATACATATTTGAGGATCGATCCTTAAGCACTTCGTCTCCTTAATTTCCTTCCTTATTCTTTTATTTTCACTTCTTGTTTTGGTTTTGCTTTTGCCTCTTGGTTCAGGTATATTGTTTAAAATGCACTATATATTCTGGTATGGGCTAGAGCAAGTTGTTACTTTCATTGATCTGCCTCAGTCTAACTTATGACTCCGACAAATATGAAAGTGGCAGAGGTATGGACGATATTATTAACAACATTCAATATACAGCCACTCCATGTGATGAATGGTCAGTTGGTGGCCAGCAGACTTATGTGCAATAGTACCTTCTGGCTCAGACCTAATTTCCTTACTACGCCTCATCATTGCTGCCTGGGCTATAAAGCTGATGGTTGAACTGTTGAGGATCCAACCAACCTTCGGGTTGAGTGCTATATATCCCTACTTTTTTTTGGTCATGTTATGGGAAACAGTGCTTTTAACTCTTTAGTTATAAATTTAACTTTTTTTTTCAGATATTGAAAGAAAAACAAGTTAACTGTAATGGTTAATAGGTGCTGATTGACAATAGTGTTAAGTAATGCCTCATAATACATCATTTAGAGACATTTGGTTAACAAAGAAAAATGGAAATGGACACTCAATTGGATCATGGTGTGTTATAAAAACTGCAAGTGATTTCAATGCTCAGTGTTTGCTCTACAAAACATATTTTGATATTAGAAATTCTGGAAAACAACAATTAGTGCAGCATGTTTCTACAAGCAAACACAAGTCACTTGCCTTTGCAGTATTGTCACAAAATCAAGCAAAATTTACTTTTGTTTCTTCATCAACTGGTCAGAAGTCAGCAACCCTATTCTCATCTAGTTCTATAACTTCCAGGCAGTGGAATTTGGACGCAGCCGATAAAGTTACTAAAGCAGAAATTCTGTGGACATTGAAAGTTGTGGAATCAGATTATTCCTTCAATTTGTGTGATGTTTTGGCTTATGTTTTGAAGAACATGTCCAGTGATAGTTTAACAGCTAGGTCATTTACCTTAGGTTCAACAAAAGTAGCGTACAAAATCAGTCATGGGCTTGGACCATATTTTCATTCGGAGCTTGTAAAAGCCATAAAGTTAGCGATAGTTTCTTTAATCTGTCTTTTGATGAAGCAACTACTGATGCAGAGAATAAGCAGTTGGATACACATGTTCAGTTTTGGGACACTATGGAGGATAAAGTTTTCAGTCATTTTCCATATGGCTTTGAACTTAGCCATGCAACAGTCTATGTATTGAAAGTGAAACTACTCCATTCATTGTCAGTAGATGGATTGCCTCTAAAAAAGTTTAGGTCCATAGGCTAAGATGGCACACCGGTAAATGCTAAGCGTTTAACCAACTTAGACAGTCACATAAAATCTGAGGGTTGTCATGGCATGATAAAAATTGGAACATGCTACTTGCACATCATTCACAACTCATTCAGTTGAGGCATGTTAGATGTAGTGAGTCACAGGGGTATGATGATTTCCTAGAGTAGATGTTCTCTTCAATTTCTTCACTAACTTCTAGCAAGAAAGACGATTATGCGAACATCCAGATAGAACTTGGAATTAGGGAACAGACAAGGTTAAGATTTGTCAACAACAAGTGGTTGTCGATGGTGCCAGTTATTGCAAGAATCGTAGAACAGTGAAGTAAGTGCACTGAGGGAGTACTTCTTTAAATACATCCCCAAAAATAACACTAAACAATGTCAGACAATAAATTACAAATGTATCAAAACTTCCGTTGAAAATCCTTCATTGCTGGTTTGTCTGTTGTTCCTGAAATTTATAGGTGAAAGCGTTGACAAACTTCTTCTGATGCAACGTGATGAAGCCTTTAATCACATTCTTCATGATGAACTGTGTGTACTGATATTAGTGTCATGTTAAGAATAGTTAAGCCAAAGATCTTGGGGAAAGGTTTCAGGAGCTAAGTTTATTAGCATTGACCTTCAAAATATTGAAAATGTTTTCTCATCAGAAGAAATGGGTGTTGGATGTCTCACAAGAGAAGTGGCTATATGGACCTCATAGAAAGATAAAAAAAGTTTTTATTTCATGGAGCGGAAACATTCATTGCTGCTCATATGAGTACTTGGTTAGTAAAGTACTTTAAGATAATAAGCCTCAGCACAGTGTCCAGTGCTTGCATCCGTTGCTTTTAGGTGAGTCACACTGATTCAAATGTTTACAAAAGGTGGCAAAACATATGCCCATGGCCATTAAAAGTTGTGACACATAAACTATGTGATGAGGGGAAACTTTCCATGGTTGAACAAATAGATGAAAACAGTATTTATGCAGAATTAGCTTAAGGATTTATAACTATAATCAATACATACTGGGCTGCAATACTAAAAAAGAAGTCTTGGAGAATTGTAGTATCCTATACTTTCCTGTTTAGCTAGGGCAGCTCTTACACTGTCCCATGGACAAGCGGATGTAGAACGTGGATTTTCTATTAACAAGTATTTTGTTAGTGTTGCATATTTCATGATTCGCTAGTTTGTTGCAAATTTCATTATTTGCTAGTTTCACTTGGTTATTTCCACCCCAATCCCCCTCACTTAACCCGGCATGCCTGCAGATTTCTTGGAATTAGCCACCCCTCTACCCTCCTTCTACTCCCAAGTAAACTCTCTCACATCTGTCGCGTATTCCTCCTCAAACTGTGCGTTGAAAACCAATCTTTAACACAACTTGGTGAACCTCTCTTGCTCGGTTTTGTTTGAATGTGAACTCGTAAACAAACCCTGTGGAAAGTGATTTTAGTGCGCGACTCTTCATAGATAATAAGTTGATAATGCTCTCTGTGTGTGTTTTTATTTAATATAATATGTACTCATTAAATGCGAGTGTTTAGGGGAGCTCTCGCAAGCTAATATTCTTAAGAAGAACATCCTCGGATCAAGAAGATCAAGACCATTGCTCCCAGGTATTCTCGGATCTCCAGTCAACGACACCCCTCAAAGGTAAGCTCTACATAATACACCTTGCTTCTAAATCAACATTCAACTCCCGTCTCTGTTTTAGTATACCTAAAACTGGTCCTCCGAAGTCGAATTACCTTTTTTGTTAGTCTTAACTACATTAAAGAGGCAGATCGCTCATACAGTTAGTCTATCTCGGTCATTATTGAATGTGGAAACAATCAATGGTCTTTGTACAGTACAATTTGTAATCAAAGCAAGAGGTGGTGTTAGTCAGGTGCCACTCTCACCAATGTGCTTAAAGTATTTCAGAGAAGCTAACAGTAATTTTTAAGGCTTGTCTAGAAGCCCACAAGAAAAAAGAAGCTGAAGAGCATGTCCATGCATCAAAATGGAAAGTGAACAAGAAGATCAGAATCTCTGAGAAGGGAAAAAAAATCTTGTAAGAAAGAATTAAGACGTCATCGGTTGATTGGGGAGGCAAATAGGAGCCTTTCATCTGCCTGTAAAAACAATGATATGTAAGAAATATTTGTAGTGCAGGCAGTTCTAGAATCAGGACATAAACAATTATTCAAAAACACAGAGGGTTGAAAAAGAAAAATGCTCAATCTAAAGACAGATTTGTCTGTATTTGTATGTTTAACATCTATTTTTATGCTGAACTTATTACTTAAGAACCAAGAGGATTTTGTATACTTTTTAGTATAATTATTTACTAACATCTTATGTGAATAATCAATTTTTATAATCTTTCAGCTTATTTTTATTTCTTATATTTTTTTACAATGTTACTTATGTAGTAAAAACTATTTTGTATAAATTAAAATAATAAAGAAACCAGTAAAACATTGGAGGTTTGGGCATGGCAGTCGCAGATGTGTTGAACCGACTTATATAAAGCTTATAGTATTAACTGATTTTCATAAATCTACTTCACTCATTCTCCGGTTTCCATATATTCCTTCACTCTTTACACTTCAGTTCACTGCATTCTCAATTTTTTCTCTTAAAAGTTATAGAGGGAGTCAGTACAGACACATCTGCTACATGGGACATAGGGAGGGTTGCCATGGCTTGTTTTACATGTATACTTTAGTTTGGTAATTTTCCAAACAATGTAGTGTATTATAAGTGTACTCTATAAACAATACTTTCAAGTGTGTATGTATGTTGGAGAGATAGGAGGGTTTGTTGAAGGTGTCCTATATATTTTTTTGCATATGTCCTATATTTTTCTATACAATACCTGCATACTGAACATTTAATTTTCTAGTCTCAACCAGCTATGAACATAAGATCAAACATTCCAAATTCGGATGTCTCGATTCACTTTTTTAGCGTTAATTTTCATTGAATTTCTAAAACTCTAGTGGAAATACCCACTTTACATGTGTAGAGCATTTTTGATGTTTCCTCCTTAACTTCTCCTAGCAGATTTCAGGTACTGCGTCTAAGCTTGGTTCTCCCAATGCATACCATCACTGTACTGTACTTGTAGATGTGAACAAGGTTAATCTTAGACAAGCTCTTCAGAAGCAAACTGTAAGTATACCAGTGTTCTGAGTAATGTTAAATGTTATTGCTAGCCATGGCTTGGAATCGATTTAAACAGTTAACCCCAATATATTTAGCTCAAAAACTAACTGTAATTGAGCCACTCAAAGCAGGTCTCAATGAATATCTTAAGAAATATAAAATAAATAATGTCCAGCATAAAAAAAAGTAAGTCAGGGAATTTAAATATTTGATTAATTCTGCACCTAAAAATTTAAACAAAAGTGAGATTTTAGTTCTCAGTGGAAAAGGCAGTCTAAATATAAAATTCTGCCAACATGAGATGGTTTTAAAGGGATTGTTTTTCATACCACATGTAAACAAAGCCACAAGTAATACCTAAAACATTGAAAATATCTTATTAATGTGATAAACTAAAATTTTAATTCACCAAGGAAGAAGTGAAAAAAAGGGCTAATTGGTTGGGAATTTTTTTAAATATTCTTTTGAAAACCAAAAAAATTCGGGGAATTTTAATCAAAAGTTTAGCCACTTTGTTTTAGTATACTAATGCTATTTTATTAAATTAAGATTAAAATAAACATTTTTTCAATAAAAGTAATAATTCTTTTTACTGTAAAAAAATATTTATAAATATTGTTGCTATAAAATTACCCTTTATTTATTTTTTGGCTAAAAAAGTCATTGGTTTGAACTTAGGCCTGTTGAGACTTAAAAATATGATATTTTAAGCTGAGTTTTGTGTGCTATTCTTGCTATAGTATGATTTTTGTAGGAAGAACAGTAGAAGTTAGTTACTAAAGTTACTAAAACAATGTTAATATATTCATACATAAAGTCATGTCATCTGAAGATGTTGCTTTTGATAAATATTATCAATACCTATCAAATAACACAAATAATATAAGAAAATATTATCAATGTTGACCTCAAATAAATATGTTTTGATTTTCTCTACTGTTCTTCCAACCAAAATCAGGGAATACCTATCACATTATAAAGGTTGATTAATTTAGTTTAAGATACATTAAACTAAATCAATTCGGAAAGTCTTGTGGGTTAATAAGTCTACAAGAGTTGAATTCTTCAAAAGTTTTTTTCTATACATGTGACCAAGCAATTATGGTCATGCTCATGAATGCGTCTTGATAGACATGAGCTTAGCACAAGAGATAGTGATGATGTGATCTAGTGACCTCCAGTGAACTTTCTTGACCTTGTCCAAGTGATCATGATGTGACCCTTAGCCTTGCCTTTTCACTGATTGTTTCGCCTTTGAAGTCCACGTTCCATGGTAACTAATCTACAATTAAATGGGAACACTACCAGCTGAGAACAACCATATTGTTTAAACAATTACTAATTTAGCCAGTTTCATTACATTTAAACAGCATTCTATATTTTGAATCAATTTATTTATGACTAGATGCACACAAAAAGAAATAGTTAGTAATCACTAAGTAAGATGAGCTAAAGTGAGCAATAAAAAAAATCAGTAATTACAAAGCCATTTGAACATTAATAGGGCCAGTCAGACTGTCACTATTAATAAAGTAATAATTAATACTGACCGGCTGACTGATCGTGTAGGGCCATTACTGTTGGACTGATGGCCGGATTGACTAAAATACTGATATGATCTGAATTTTCTGACCACCACAGTCTGCCCATCAGTCTTGCAAGTGGTGGGAGAGACTGGCAGTAATACTGACAGTATGTCTGACTATGTGTGTGTGCTCGTCAGTATTTCCTTCAGTCTCAGTAGCAAACATAGACTGCCCATGCCTTTTTTTCTTATCATCCGTGTTGTTACACGTTGCACGTAGGAGCTTAGGCTGATGAAAATAATGACACGAAGACTGGCCGTGTATGGTCTCGTAAATACTGATGGATACCGACAGTCTGACTGATCGTGTAGGGGCCCTATTAGATGTTAAATAGGCATACTGAGCATTTAGTTGTCGAGTCTATATCACCTCTAAACACAACACAAAAACATACAAATTTTGATGTTCCTATTCCCTTATTAAGCTTTTATTTTTATTGTAATTAATAATCTAATCAATGGATTTAGGCGCTATACTTGTATTTTTTTTACCACCGCATCTCACTTCATTTATTATTCCTTGTATGTTTTTGTTTTCCAAGCTGATGCTGTCAACATATTATATTACCAATCTTTATTGAAATTGAAGTAGACTCCTTATGTTATCTTGTTTTACTTTACTATTACCTACCTCGTTGGTGTAGTTAGCTAACATGCTAGTTTCATGTTGAGCTAAACTACCTAGGGTGAGAAGATTGAGGTTTAAATCTCGGTTGGGTGAACTGGGGGTGGTTTTCCCTAAATGGTTTTTCACTCTCCCTCCAGACAAATGTGGGCTCACTTCCTCTGAATTCAAACTTCCCAATTTAACCCATTAGCGTAATTAGTAAGTGTATAACCCAAACAGGTAGTAAGATGCGGTGCTAAATAATAATAAAAACTTTACTATATTAGTATTTATCATATTATCAAGAATTGAATTTTGAGAACCAAAAGAAATATAAATCAAAATGACTTATAGAGTATGAGCATTCAAAGAATATTGTATATATACTTCAAAATTTTCTTTTCTTAAAATATTAAGATGTACAAATAATGTCGGAACTAACAATGGTGACCTATAATCTTTTGGCAAATGAGTATTTGGCTACAATTTAAATTAAACTTATTTGTGCCATGATTCGTCAAAGAGCTACGTCGATTGAAAATTTGAAGTAGCTTTGCAGACATCAGTAAGCTTACAATCATATTTCTTAAAACAAGATATACTACAGGCATGAATTATGAATAGTTATTAACCTAAATTGTATTTACTAACATTTGAACTGCTTTTGAGTGTTATTACAAATATTTGAAGACCACATAGTCCAATTTAAAGCCTTAAGCTGTTTCAAATGTAAACTAGAAGTAAAATAAAATTGCATAGAAAATTTGATCCATCTAAACATTAAAATCTTATTTCTATTTAGTACATAAACTCAAATCCCGAAGGTTCCTGATTTACTAGTATTTTGATAACCTTGGAATATAGTAACACTTTTGCCTAACATGACTCCTACACTTACTATATCAAATTACTAGAGGCTATCTGCTAAGAGATTGTGGCTCACCTTATAGATTGAACATGGTCAACTTACTATATCAAATTACTAGAGGCTATCTGCTAAGAGATTGTGGCTCACCTTATAGATTGAACATGGTCTACTAATATGGCCTTTGACCCCACTGCCCAGTGACCCAGGGTGAGAATTGCTTGGTACTCTATCTACTTTACTTGTTTCAGCCCATTGGTGAGAATGCACTGTAGTCAACATGCACACATCTCTCTTGTCATGCCATTTCTCTGCTAGAATATTTCCCGTGTGGAATACCTCACACTTCCCCTTCTTAATTTTTTGTGGAAACTTAGGCATCTCTTTCCTGTTCTGCCTTACTGTTCTGCATGCCCCAGTTTGTTTGCTTAGGAGATATTCAAATAATTTAGGACTGGAGTATTAGTTATCGCAATATAGTATGTGTCCTTGGCCTAAGTATGGCTCGAGAATGGTAATAATAATAGAGCCAGAAATACCAAGCTCATCCATTTTTTCAATGTTTGTTTCGGCACCTGTATACACCAGAAAGTCTAAAATAAATCCTGTTGTACAATCTCACAACACAAACAATTTTATACCAAATAAGTGTCCCTTGAATAGCACATATTGTTTGAAAACCAAACAACCCTTTCATATCACTATATTTTCATCAATGCATACATTTTGATGCGGTTTGAAAATAGTTTTGAATTTCATTCTTGTAGTTTCAAGAGCTGTACTGTGAAAAGATTTTTCCAAATGGGGGTGAAAAGAAGAGGGTCTGTGGACCAGTAATCTTTCACAGTGTTTTTTGCTGTGTGGGGCATCAGAATTATTACTGCAAGAAAAGTATAGAGTTCAGAAATGGGTGGTTTAATCCATAGTTTGAGTTTTGATTTTTCTTTCACTTCAAAATTATCTGTGACATATGAGTGATAATTGTCTGACTTGTCTAATATGTGTTGGGCCAGATCACTATCAAACATAAGTTTGAATAAGTCACTTTCACTAGAGTTGTATAGTAGCTTACAAAGTGCCGAAATTCCAGCATCATTGTCATAAAACTGCAAATTATTTGGATGAAAATTTGCATTATTTTGCCACTGAAATGTGTCATGCATTGTTTGTTGAACATTTGCTCTCACCTGTATTTGTGTCATATTGTTATCGGCAGTAACTTCATGTTCAGGTTCCTGCTCAGATTAATTAGATAAAACTCCGTCATCACTGTCATTTATGTCACTCATATCACTTGCAGATTCCCAATTTGAAACTATTTCATTCACCTCTTTTTGTGTGAGCATTCGTCTTTTGTGTAAAGATGTCATGATAAATACAACAATATAAAAACTATAATATGATACACATTCATGCGTGGCAGCTACCTTTATTTATAAATGTGTGAGTTTGCCTCCATAAATAAAACAGTAATAAAAACTAAGGTGTAAACATAAATGTTCATGTGCGGGGACTACTTTTATAAACAATGTCCCAAACAAATCATAAGGCAATTTATAGCTACTAAGATAAACATGGATTTCATCAACCAAGTGTTTGTGACAGCCGTCACACACAGCTACGACATCTATGAAAGGAAAATGTCCCCCACTTTTTCAACCAACAACAATAGAAACTAACTACCGTTTAACGGAAAGTAGAGCCGTTTATTCACAAATATAATAAATAGTAAATCTCTAGAAATAGTTTCTTTAACATAACATAGATAGCAGTAGAGCATAAACATGGTTGAACGTTTATTTACGTACATACTCCTAGGAAGCCATAACAAAATGAACATAAATATTCATTCATACTTACCAAAGGGTTAAGGAGGACTATGTTGGGCTCAGAGATTATAGCTGCACTCTTGGTGTGCTCAACTCTTTTTTGTGTCCCATTGGGGCTACCAATGGGCTGTAGACAGCAGCAGGTCTATAGGCTGTGCTCATAAAATTCAATTTTTGACCACAATACATACAAATGTTCTTAGCTATTTTTCTGACGATGAGGGCCTTGCTACGAGTTGATTGGGGAAAAAAGTGAATTTGGTCCAAGTAGCAAATTTTTATCATTCCAGCTAGAGCTTGATGTGTAATAAATAACAGTCTGCTTCTGCATGACTTTTATAAATATTATTATTTGTATCATACAATGTCACAACTTCTTATATTTGTTGTTCATTTTCATTTGCCTTAGCTTAGAATTCTTTTTGCTTTTAGGATGCAATTTTTACTGCTAAATTCACTGATTTGGATAAACATATATTCTTGAATATATTATATATACCAGTATAAATAATTATTAAAAGCCAAATTGAGATTTTAAAAAATCAACCCAAATATTGGAGTACATATAAAAATGATGTCATATAACAGCACTATGAAACAGAGTACTTACATTTTTGGCTTGATATTCTGTTTTCCCACCATAATTCATTTATGTATTGAGCTAATACTGCTCAATAATAGACACCTCCATCAAGTTTCCACCAAATATTCTGTTTGATGAGAATATCATCTTCACAGTAACATTTTATGAAAGATAAACATAAACTTGTAATAGAACATCACCATGTCCTCACATTTCTAATTTTGAATAGGCCATTTCAACACACTGCCTACAAAAACTTGCTTGCTTTACACCGAGAACAATATTTAAACGACTAGATAATCTCATGACACATGTGAATTCTAAGTACCACTACTTCATGAAGCTCTACTCTAAAAACTTTTTTTAAAAGATAATTGCTAAATTCCGATTTTTGTTAAGGTGGGATGAAGAGAATGTGAGTTGAAATTGGTATTTTTGCAGTTTAGACAGTAAAATTTATTTTTTAGAAACTTTAAATAAAAATATTGCTTCTGTATGCATTTTGTTTGATTTTCTACACAGTTTTCTCAAGGGTTTTTATATTTGTCCTGAGCATCTTGGAATTTGATAGTGTTTTTCTTTATTTATAAAGTTTCTTCAAACTCCATCTTAATTACAAATAATCAAGTACTGTTTTTTATTACTAGGGGGCGGATTTATAGGCACTAAAAATTTTAAAAAAGGCAGGCAATTAGGCACTAAAAATCTCAAAAATAGGCACATAAATGGGAATTATAAAGTATAAAAAGGCAATAAATAGGCAATAAAAAGAAAAAATAAGCACATAAATAAGCATAGTAATAAAAAAATGCCCCAAAACACTCAACATTTTTATTATTAATTCTTAAAATTTAGCATACACTTTCCATAAACCCAAATTAATTACCATTAGAGTTAATTACCAATTAATTCTCAAGATTTTCAGATGTAAATTTTGTTCTGTTGTCTGACAAAATGTTTTTATACTGTGAAAAACTTCTCTCGACTTCACATGAAGTCATCGGGCAAAACTTCAGACAAGCTATTTCAGCTGGGCTAAGTTTGACTTCTGGGAGTGGTGTAGTTTGTCCTTCTAAGATGTCCACAATACTTGCCATCACTTTCCCCCAGGGTTTCGCTGCAATACTCTGTTAAATTTGTCGACGATGGCTGTGCTAACTGAGCCAGAAGCCTGATTCAGGTTTTCTTCTATTCCCCGCATTATCTTCACATCTTTTACAAGAGGCAAATCCCTCTCTTATAAAACTGTGATTGTTCCAAGAAGATTTCCAAAATTGCTTTTTATGTATGCCAGATCCACAATGACACTTGAGCAGGAGATGGCAGCATTCACTTCTGTAATGGCAACAGCTTGTTCCTTGTCAAAAGTTTGGACTACCTACAAGCAAAACGGTTGATACATAAAAACTCACCATTCTTTCAATATATTGTGTTCTACAAGTGTAACCATTAAATTTAAAATATGTTTCAATAATGTGGACGGACAGGTGAAATCAATAAAACTAGTGGTAAGCACTCACTGCAATTTTAATTAGTGAACGCACCTTAATATAGTGTATTGTATAATATCTTTTGAATGTCACCCAGGTGATCTGCGTAGTACAGCGCAGCATGAAGTCATGTACCCCATCGCGTTAACACTGGCTGTTGTGGCAAGGGTGTGTTGGGCAGGGCGGCCTTAAATGAGAAGATTTGTGATAGAGCCTTCAAAAACACTTTCTTGACTGTAGAAATAATAGTGTTAACATTTGTAAAATGTGATGTAATATCTTCTGCAACCCTATGAACAGCACGCGCCAGACAAGTGACGTGAATTAGCTTGGTGTAGAATACTTTTAAGTTTGCAGATGCTTTCAACATGTAGGCCTTACGCAAAGCATCAAGGACAACTATGTCAATTGTCAAGCTGTTGGTTGCCTCAAGCATTTTTGAAACAACCAAGTGAGGTTTCCCAGGGGCTGTAGAGTCTAGTTTTCCAACCACAACATTTGTAACATATCTACCACTGCTGTGAGCTAGTTGAAAATCTTTGTCGCCAGTCTGACCCGACTGAACCTATCAGACCACTGGACACATGTGTCTTCTACGTAACACGAGTATCCATGTGGAGTGACTTAAAGAGGGAAAAGGGGGGGTGGGGGGGTGGGAATAGCCGCAAGTATTTAGAAAGAAAAAAAAGATGTGGGAGGAAGAGAAAGATATAAAAAAAAAGGGCACTTTAAGGCTCCCATTTGTAAAATAGGCACTAAATACCGAAATAGGCATTTATAGGCACTATAAAAGTTATCACCCTAGCTTCGCAATCCTCGAAAATAAACTTATACCTCAAAAGCCTAGTTTTCAAAGCATAGGATTTAAAAAGGCATTTAGGGCAAAATCCGCCCCCTAGTTATTACTATGTGTAGAAAATTATACTAAATGCATCTTCTGAAGTACTATTTTATTTATTTTAACAAAAAATATATTTTTGTTATAAAAACTGCAAAAATACTGGTTTAACTAATGTCACCTTTCAGCCCACCTTAATTTAAATCAAAGGATAAAAGCTCTCTCTTCCTTATTCTGAAACATGTAAATCAAATTTGATTGGATTCATATTAAATGGATTTGATTTGTATTGGTATTTTTGATCAACTTGGACATATTTTGTCTCCATTTCCATTTAAATTTTGTATCTATTTTCTTTGGAAACTTTTGCTAAATTACGACCACCATTTTTATACATTTTACTATATTTTAGAACCATTTCATAAGGTTATTTTCATTGTTGAAACAGCCCAGATCAATGCAGGTTAACTTGAAAGTATAACTACAATTGCTCCTATATCTAAAAATGACCAATATTTTTAAAACTCTGACTGCCCTTGAATAATAATTTTGGGCTGAATAATGTTAAAAGCCAAACTTGAATTTGTCCTATGAGTGCTTATATGTGTGTTTCAAAATGAGTCAAGGTTTATTGATTATTTTAATTCCTGTAATAGAGTGGGAAGCTATAAACACATACTACATTCTGAAGGGCCAAAGTTCTTACTTTCCTCTGCTACATAATCTTGCCATTGGTTTTTAGTATTTGACTTTCTTTCCTTGTTTTATCAGTCATTAAGATATTTACTAACACCCGTTTTTATATATCATTATTTAGCATATATATTTTGATTTCTGCTCATGCAAATCCTGATTTTAATTACAATCAATAAATATAGCCAGGGACCTTGATTTCTATTACAATATACCACATTGAATATGTTTATGATTTCATATTCCAAGAAAATACTGGTTTGTAATTTTTAAAGACATTCCCCATCATTCCATGAATTATTCTTGCAGGAAATCAGACATACAATTTTATTTTATTCATTTTTCTTAAATTAAACTAATAAAGATTTTTAGACTGGTTAAATCAAAATCTGACAAAGCTTCAAGCTCATTTGTTGATCAAATCTTAAGATTCTTTTTTGTGTTATCTGCCTGTATACATTATTGGTTTAAGAATGATAAGGTTGAATTTAGAAGAAGTGTACACAATTTTGCAATGAGGGTGTGTGGAAAACTATTTAGGGAAAAAACCACACCCGACCAGGATTCTAATCCTGACCTTTCCATCATCAGCAATCCAGTTCTATTGAGAGATTATCAGATCTTAAGAAAATAACCCAAAGGAGGCTTGCTCTCTAAGCAAGCACTTGGTTACTTTTGATAGTTTCTCCTAGCCACAAGTGATGCTTCCAATCATAGTTTTAATTTGGCTTAAACTGTTTGTTTTCAGCTTCTACCATCTGTTTATAATACTGGAAACTCACAATGGAGCAAAAATTAGTAGGCTAAGTGCTAAGCAACTTAAAATACAATTTAAAAACATGGAGGTCTGCTAATGAATAAACCCTTTTGATTTTGATAACCTATAATTTATGTAAATCTTATAAATCTTATACTCTCAAACCTTAGTAAAAGATTAAATCACATTTTGACTATTTGATGTTGTAGATGGGCATCTCAACCAATGCAACACAGAGTATGCCATCCCCAGTGATGAACTTGTGTGAAGTGAACAGTCACATCAATATGGAACAGTTGTTCTCTGCTGTAGGCTGGGAATTCCTGCGCACATGTCCACAGAGCATGCAAGATGGTGGTCATGACCTCATCAGTCAACAGTATGGATTCCACCTGGTCAACCCAACAGAAGGCTGGTTTCCTGGTAAATTAAATCTAATATATTTTTTATTATAGTTTAAAGTAATATAACCTCAATGCTTTTGACAATGTATGGTACATGCATTGTAATTTAGGTACTCATTCTGATACTCATTATATAGTGTGTTTATGCATCTCCTAAATGATAGTCAAATTTTCTGAATTCAAACTATCATAAGGTCTAAGTTCTCTTCAAGCTAAGTTTAAAGTTCATTATCTGGAAAAATACTGCTTATCATATAGCATTACAAACTATCACAAATTACATTTTCCCTATGTCTAATTAAGCCTGCTTGGCAAAGAAGTAAAAGGATGGGCTTACATTTTTTTAACCAATGTTTTTCTTTATTTTCATAAGTATTTAAGATTAAAGTCAGGGAAGTTTGACTGTAAATGTTTTTACCCATACTCTTGTGGGTATCCACAAAATAAAACTAATTAATTATAACCTGAATTTAATATTTGCTGGTCCATAGCTAGAGCTAGAACAAGAGCTAAACTAACAGCCACTTTGTTTTTATGGGGTACTTTACAGTTAGTTTAAAACCAAAGCTAGCAGGTTCTATCAAACTTACCGCCTGTCTTATTGTTTATGCCTTTTATAACAAAATCTCTAGTCCTATTTGTTGTGGCACATCATTCTGATAATTTGACCAAATACACATCTTAGAAATACTTGTTAACTTCAATCATATTATACATAAATTGCACATTTGCATACCTTTATTAAAACGTAACTATGGAGTTTGGTTGGAAAATAAACTTAAAGAAATATTAATTAGTCTTTATTTTCCATTATAATTCACCATCACTAAAATATTGACCTTTTTCAACTAAATTTTCCATCCTCCTTCCAAACATATATTGAAACAGTTAATCTTATTTACCTTTGTTGTATGTTCTGTATTGAGATATTGTCATTTTTACTATAAACATAACTTTTGAACTAGTTGGGAATAATTAAAACTCAACTTTAGTGTATAACCTAAACAGGTAGTAATAGGCAATGTTTGAAAACACTCAAAAACTAAATAGATAATTCCATCATTTTTATCATAAAAGCGCTTGTTTTCCAAATGTTTACTCTTTTCAAGTTTATGAAATGAAATAGTTTAAAAAGTATGATAGGTCTTTAAGGTACTATGAAAGTACAACTAAAGACCAGTTTCATACATTTGATTATTGCATTATTACATTTAGCCATGGCATCTAGAAAAAAAAAGTTGTTACACTAAAATGCTAACAGATAAAAAATTTATATGAAATTGAAAATTCCTACTTGTCCATATTTTTCTGCATAGCCTGGAAATAAGTTAATCTTTTAACTATATAAAAGTAATTGGTTTTATTAAGTGATTTATTTCTATACTAACATCAATTATTGATTACTAAAAATTTTTACTATTTGAATATAAAACCCAATCCCTTGCTAGTTAATTTTCTTTTTCTTATATTATCTAGATTTCCACCAAGCATTTTTTCAGAACCTTTAAATATAATAAAACGCTTCTTATTACATTATGCTTCATTTGGGTATTTAAATTATAAGTATGATTAATTTGGTTGATAATTTCTTACACATTTGTGTAGTGTTTATTTAAGATTACACTTTTAAGAGGTTTTTTTGGTCTTAGGCTTAGAGAAGTCCCGTGAAGAATTGGCAAGCTGGGATTGGCGCTTCGGGAAAACCCCAAAATTCACTGTGACACGCTCATTTCGTGTCCCAGAAGAGCTCACTGAAGACAGTATGGCTGATGAAGAATTACGAATTAAGCTGGACATAAACAACGGAATAATAGAAGACATCACACTACAAATTCCGCCTGGATTTATGTCAGCTAGTGGATTTCATGGAGATGCTTCTGTCATAACAAATTTAAGAGGTCAACGCTTCTCTGAAGAAGCAGTCATCTTTTTGGAAAAATCATTAAATGATGTTAAAAACCCAGGAAACCGTTTAGAAATAGAAGCATATAAAAATGAGTTTGTTGTTAATTGTGTGAAACAAGTTATGAAGTCAGTTTAATTAATAGTTACGAAAACTGGCCTAAATATTTTTTTAGCCTTGTTGGAATTTCTACTTTTTACATAATATATTAGGCATATTAATCTAATATAATATAATGGATACCCTGTAACCATATATATGTAGTTTATAGTTTATTTTCAAATTATATTTTGACTACTCTAATGTTTTTTTAAGTTGGGTGTGTAATCATTTATTATTAATTTTAATTAACCTAAAATATATATTTTTATAAAACTTTACAAACACTTTAAAATGCTCTGATAAAGTTGGAGGGATAACTTTGTGAAAGTTCCTGAATTTTATAAGATTTAAAAAAAATCTAAAGATATCAACACTTGTGTAATTTGTTTCCATTGTAGACTTTATCTAAAATTTCTCTCAAAAACACAATCACAATTTTTTATAAACATGAATTTAAAAGAATTTTGGTAACAAATAAAAAGAAGTAACAAAATGTTATTTCAAATGAATGGGACAAAGCTTTATATATTAAAGGTCTCTTCTTAAAAAATTTAAAGTTTTTAAATTTTCATATACACACGGGACACAATGTAAAAGTTATAAACACATCTTTATTAGTTTATTCAATCAATACTTTTATTTTTATTAGAAATAATTTTCTCTATTTTAATTACTCGACAACTTTTTAAGCCCAAGTTTATTTCACTTTCCTACAAATGTATACATTTAATAGGTATGGAAATATAAGAATATTGTCACTAAAAATTGTTTATTTTTGAGCAAGAGTTTAAATTTGTTGATAACTTGACACAATGTTGGCCTATTGACATAGTTGAGGTATCACTTAATTTGGAATATCAACATTGTATATACTGTATGGGTAGCTTTATAATAATATTTTTTATTTTCTCTTTTAATTGAAACACATGACACTAGAAAGCTAGCTAATTGTGCAGCTAAAGCATTATACTCCTATCAAAGTCTTGGTCTTGTCTGGGTTTTATTTCTTTAGAATTCCCAACTAAATAACAATATATAAATAAAAAAATATGAATCATATTCCTTTGGCCAATAATGACTATTGTCCTATAGCAGGGATGGCAAATCAATGGCACACCTATCATTGGGTGACACAAGAACACGATTTGGGTGACATGCTGACATGAAAAAACTTAACATTAATCAAAACATTTCCTAACAGGGCATACATTTTTAAGTCAATATTTTGACAGACATGTCATGTCACAATGTACTTTGTAAAGTCAACTATTAGAAGTCTCTTGCTGCATTTTGTGGGCTGTTGAAGTGAACTGAACATAGATATCTTGGCAATACAATAGTTTAAAATTCATCTATTAATTAGGTTTAAACTGGTTGGAAAAGTTTTACCATCCCTGTTCTATGGTGTCTAAAATTAAACAAAATAATGATTTAATCCAAATTCACTATGTACATGTACTTTGGCATTATAGTGTGATAATTTTGTTCCTGCAGTATCCAACACATTCTTGGTCAATTACATATGTCAATTTAAATAAGAGACCATGGTTCAACTCCTAGTGTGATAAAAAAAATGTAATTGAATAAATTGATGCTTACTCTTTCCCAATCGTGGGTTTAGGGCCATAGGCTGGCTGTTGGGTGTTTTTGTTTGTAAGTCATGTATTGATACAATATGTTGGTTCAGAAAGTGTATTAAATACCACAAATATATTAATTACAAAAAAGGAGAGATCTTGTGGTAAGGTCAAGGATGCCCAAAATTTAAAAAAATAAAGTTTTAATTAGAAATATTACTGCATAAAGCAATACTTAAAAGTTTATATATACTTATAAAATTATCAACATGGATATAAAAATATTAAATAAGAGATATTTCAAGCAAATCTAAAGTGTAAGGGATATATTTCAAAAATATTATTTACTATTATCATATTTAGGTGTATGATGTATGATCACATGAAAATTAAGAATACCTACTTCAATTTATGTAATATGTATACTCAAAAAATAAATTGGTTTGAGCAATGCAAAAAGTAATCTTAATAAAATTGTACATATTCATAGAAGGTTAAGTAGAGTAACACCTGCACCAATGGTCACATTGTCTAACGTTTATAACACTCAATATATTGGATTTCCAATGACGTTAAAGACAAAGTATCAATCACAGCTTGGTGCACTGAATGGTTTTCCAAATTATATTAATAACTGGAATTCCTATAATCTCTACACTCTAATCAAATTAACACTGTCTCTAAACTACCATTATCATGCCCATCTTTTGGAGTTGGTGGCTCTTTTCCCTACTACAAAATTACAACATAATTTTAAAAAAATTCCAAAAGCTTGACATTTTCAATTTTCATGCAACACATTAAAATAAATATTTTTTGGACTCATTCTGCATACATTTCAAAATTATTGAAAAATTTGAGGATACAGTGTTCCATATCCCCTTTTTGACTGCAATCTTTCCTCTAATGTTAAGAAATACAATCCAGAACTTGGCCTGGAATGTTTTTTTTAGCCTTGCGTCTTACATGTTCAGGCTATACGCCTACATACTAAAATTATGCTAATGAGTTAAAGATGAGAAAGGTTTAATTTCAGAGGAAGTCTACCTACATTTATATAGAGGGGGAGTGAAAACCCATTTGGAAAATAAACCCTCAATACATCGACTGAGATTCAAACCTAGATTTACCTCTCATTGGCAGTAAAGTCTATTGTTAAAATGACGCCTTAAACCATGCGGCCATTTAACTAGGTGAAAGAAGGTATTAAAATGCTATCATCGAAACTATTACTAATCCTTAAGAAAATATCCAATCCATGTTCTTGAATTTTTGGTTAACCCATTTACATTACACTTTTGTTTGTTAAAATTTGTCTCTGCCCCTCTGCATGATATTATGAGATGGGGATGCAGGTACTTATGTACTTGCTAGTTGTGCATGATTTATCCATTGGATAGAGCACGGCGTGGTAAGGCGAGTTGGCCCACAGGATGCAGGCTGGTGAGTGGGAGGAGAGATTGTCGCATTACCAACGTGAGAGGAGCTCGGCGAGCTACTGCAGTGAGTGGGAGGGGAACTTGCCAAGTTACTGCCGTGAGCGTGAGGGGAACTTGCCAAGCTATCAAACTGTTGCATGGTTGGGAAGGGCTTGGGACCGAACAGTCACGAAAAGAGTTGTAGGGGATCAGCAATTCTTGGCCCTGAGGGGATGGTGGCAGGTGTGGAAAGTGACGCCCTTGTACAATCAGGCAAGAGCATGACAAAGGATTTAATAGTGCTGTAGTTGGGCTACTTAACTCCCTATATTTGTAAAAGTGTTCTGGTCCCCTTTTTTATGTTTGGTACAAATTTACATGATTTAGCAACTTAAATGATTAGGTTCAAATGCTAGTACCCATGTAATTATACTATACACAAAGTTCAATTTGTCACTGAGGCATGAGCACTTTAGAAATTTGTGTTTACACTGGTCTATTTACAAATGTTTGGCAGTTCGTAAATTGATGGCTGCTGACGAGTCGGTATTACTGTGGTCATGAGTTAGCACTCTGGTTGGAATGTTTTAATTAGGGATATGTGAGATGGGAAAATCAGAGATAGTCTAGAAAAAAGTGTCTTTGTCTCATCTTGAACTCTTAAAATGATTCTCGAAAATTTGAGAAGTTTTAAGAAAATGAGAATGCATATAACTAAGCTATGAAATTTACTAACCAAATCGAGAATGTATTATCTTTAATAATATTTGAAAATACCATAAAGACCTGAAAAGAGGTGTTATAAAACCATGCATCATATATTTTGTACTCTTGGATAATACTTGAGGAATGTCACATCTTTGAGTACTGCTTGTAGTTATATCAAGTTATTTTAATAGTTTATCATCTCCACAACAGCTGGTACTCTTTAGCACATATTTTCAACAAGGTTTCTTGAAAATAGATGGACCTAGAGTAAAGTCAATTTAATAAGTATATTGCACTAGGGGGAGTTAATCTATAGCAGTGTAAGCAATCTTTTGTATAGGGCTTATTTTGTACCCACACTTAGATTTGCGCAAAAGCATTGAGATTGACTGTAAGAGAGACTAGGAAAGGGGAGACCATAGTAATTAAGCTTATGAGGAGCATATTAGCTGTCACAAGAGAATGAAGTTATCTGGAAAAGAATAGAGGTATAGGGAATACTTGAGCTAGTAGTAGAAGCAAGACTGAAATAATATGGTCATGTAATGAGGGAAAAGGAGAGAATACAAAAGAGAATGATAGAGATTATGTTTGTAGGAAAAAATATGGGAGGATCAGATAACAAAGTATGCAAGGTAGAGGAGAAGAATGGTGGAAGGGATAGAGGAAGATGGAAGTATTTTACTAAATTGACCAGGCTATAACTTGGATTCTAATTTGAAAACAAAGTCCAACATTTTAATTTTGAAAAGTAAAATGTGTTTCCTTGGTTTATAATTGTTTGTCATATGAAAATTGTTTGACCATAGCTATTAATTTATTTTTGGTCTGTTTTTGTATTTTTTTCATTATGACAAATTTATTGCCACGTTTAAGGCAGAAAAATCTAACAAATGATTAAAAAATACTTTCAAACAATTTTTTTTGTGTGTTTTATAGTTACTAAGTTTGATCAAATATATATATTGTATTATTAATAATGACAAACTTGTGTTTAAGAAAAGTTTTCAATTTTTATCATTTATTGTTTTACAATATGAAAAGAGCCGCATGACGGGCGGGCATGAATCGCACACGGCCCGCGAGCCACATTGTGTCCACCGCATATATATTACATATATATACGATATTATACAGTATGTATATATATATATATATAAAATAAATATAAATCATATATTACAGGGTGCCTACTACAGTCTGGAAAGTCTGAGAAAAAAATAATAGGGAAATGGCAATTCATGTCACACTTAGAAAAAAACAACGAAAATATTTTTCGTATTTACTGCATCATAAGCCACTGCCCCAATGAAGAAAGCTGAGGGGCACTTACCATGCTCAAACTTGCTGTA